>DWJN01005155.1:0-11717 GCA_018248895.1 Carystus phorcus
GTTGGCACAAAAAGTGACTCACTGTTCTAACGGCCACTACTGGGGCTCGTTTTAGTGGTGGCCGTTGGGAGTATACCGTTAAAAAGAGTAACTAAATCCGAAAATTTGATACGGTTCAATACATAGGTACCATTTTAAACTTCTTAATTATAATGACTGTAGTCTACTTATAGTTATATAATAGAAACGAAGAATATAATATAATTAGATTATGTTTAAATTGACTGATAGTTTCTTTGTATTATCATTGTATGCACATCCGCGTGATCGCGGATATTATCTGCGATCTATAATTATAATTTGTCCATTGTTACATTTTCCCGCACCTTAGTTAATAATTGCAAAATAGTTATAAAAGGGCTTACAACCGATAGTTAGACATTAGTCCGAGGTACTAAGGAAAATCGCCATGTCGACCCGCATCTTGGTAAGTTCCCTATTTTTTGTCTGCATAATTTAGCCTACGATGAATGTAGATTAATCCTTATATTGTATAGTTCCATAGTTTATTGTCGATAATAGTTCATAAATACTTATGACTAACCTAACCTAACCTAACTGTATTTAAAAAAAAAAAAATGTTTTCTACTAATTATGTAAATAGATGTATAATCGTAACTAAAGTAGACGCTATTTTTTGTTAAAGATAAATATAATAAAGTGACCAATTCATAACATGTTTTAGGAAGAGGCCGTTTGTTTTACAATACTCCTACTTACTAATGTTTATTATGTTTATTTCCATCAGATACTTGTATGTCTTCTCATGGTGGCTTCGGCCGTGGCCGGCGAGGAGACAAAAGTTATTCCGGGTTCGGTAGACACATCAAAACCCAGCAATGAATCGCTGCCGGAGGTTCCCAAACTTCCACAAGGAGAAAAAAACAATTTTGGGATTCCAGGGAAGAACTGACAGGAAAAACACGGGGTCTAAATATCTGACATCATGAATACATGAATCACATCTGAAGTGCAACTATAAAACATAATGAAAAAGCAATTTAATGTTGTTTTTTTAAAATATTATACACTGAAATAGGAATTGAAACCATTACGTAAAGATGATGTCACACCATTTATAATTTATTATCAACATTATTTTCATCTGCCAAGAGTCACTGGAGCAACGTGGTATTAAATTATGTTTCAAGTTCCATCGATATACTACAACTGTTAAATACAGTTCAAGTAAAATATGAATAATAAACTAATTGAAATAAAATTAAGTTAAAAATAGAGTAAACTACAGTACTAATATGTAACGTTCTAATATTATTGTCGGGATACTGTGATAATATGTATTGTTGTACTGTATTTAGGCCCTTTATGATGTAATCGACGACCCAGCTATTCATAATTTTGTCTCAATCGATTTAGTTAGTTATGCTATTGTTTTTAAAGCAATAAAAAGCTGCAGCTAGATATCTTTTTTTATTTTTACTTGTGCAACTTTTTTTTATCCTATGTTACAATGTATAATCGACTTTATATTCAAAATATTTATGTTTTATAAAGAATGAAGTGGATTTTTGCTTGATTTCGTTGCTGCATCTCGACATCAAATTCTAAGCAGATGATTTTCATTTTAAAATTGCTGCGTCCAACTAATAACAGTACATAGGCACACAACTAAACTTCATTAAGTGCCTTAAAGTTAATATTTGCAATTGTGAGTATAGACAACAAAAACATAGACGTATATTAATGTATAAAATATTTATTCTTGAATTTCGAAACAACGTACGATAGGTACCTCGTAAGTTTTACATCAATTTATGAAAAACCTCAAAATGTTGTTGCACTTAACATTAGATAATTACAATAACTTTACACCTAAAATTAATCACAATATATTATGACACCTGACAGGACACAAATCATAAAAATCTAGTCTACGGACAAGCGTGAATGTTCATTCCGAAATCAATTAGAACTTGAATAGCCCGTAAATACTCCAAATTAATGATGATATCCTTTGCCATAACCGTATTCACCGCCATATAGACCTCCTCCAACGGCGACTGGCACTGCAGCAGCCACCGGTACTGCGGCAGCCACGGGCACCGCAGCAGCTACTGGTGCCACAGCAACCGGTGCTGCGGCGACTACTCCACCGCCCCCGAGTAAAAGTGCGTCTTGTTGAGCGCTCCTGGCGACCGCCTCCGCTACAGCCTGCGCCTGCGCCGCGCTAGCTGCTACTGCCGCCGCTTGCGCACGTGCTGCGTTAGCGATGCGTGCTGCCTCAAGTGCACGGGTATTAGCAATAGCGACAGCCTGTACGCGGGCAGCGTTGGCGACACGTTCAGCTTCCAAGGCGCGAGCTACCTCCGCAGCGCTGGCGGCCGCAGCACGTCTCGCTGCCTCAGCGGCTCTGGCGTTCTCCCATGCGGCTGCCTGCGCTCTCTGGATATTGGCAATGCGGGCCGCGTCCAGGGCCTGTGCGTTGGAGATGGCGTTGGCCTGTCCTGCTCTGGCGGCTACTTCGGTCACTCGCGCTCCCTGGATGGCGGCGGCGGCAGCGTTACCAATGTTCGCAACGTGTACGGCTTGAGCGTTTTGGATAGCAGACAGTTGAGCGGCTCCGGCTGCGCCGGCACTGTTGATGGCAGCACCGCTACCGATAACGGGTCCGCCGGCGACTACTACTCCCCCGAGACCACCAGCGCCCAGACCCCCAACAGCCAAACCAGCGGCTCCAAGCGCTGCTGCGCCTAGGCCGCCATGTCCAATCGGTGCGTTAGCAATTATAGGTGAAAAGTATCCAGATTGTTCACCACGAGAGTCCACATCAGAACTTTTTCCAACTCCTACAAGTAAGACAATATATCAGAAACTTGTAAGTAGCTACGTTATTATCTATTGTTACTGCGATAAATATGACAAGATTATTTGGTAAGTGTTCGACATAAAACGTTCGGGGAAGCAAGTTATTTACTGATTTACATTGCAGATAAAATTTTAAAAATGACATACGGATTAACCAGCATTTAATAAACATATTGTTTACTTACGACCTCCAAGTGCTTCATACGCCAAAGCGATGACTAAGAGAATCTAAAATGACGACAATGGGGCATTAGGTTACAATTCATATCATACGAAATTAGTTTTAAGTACATAACATAATTATTGCTTTTTATATCAATAGACAACAAAAATCCAAGGGCTTGCCTTATGATAAGTGGTAAAGGATAACCATGGACTACCATAACACGAGACGCATCGTCAACATGTTGCCGACCAATAAAGAAGTAGGGCAACTGCTTATAACGAGTTCTCCGTCACTGCAGCGAGAACACATTAATTTCGTAGTTGATTCTAGAAGCAGTGAAATTGTCAGGCAGCTAAAGTGATTATACCACAAGTACTATTAAGATTAAATAGGGTGTAACAGAGCTAACAGGAGAGACTTGCTAGTCTGTTACTCAGCTCGGTCACTACGAACCGAGTAGATAAACTTGGACGACGATGAATTCAGACCCTTGAACCAAAAACCCTAAAGTACTATTTTCCTATGATATTTTACACCCCAAAACGGTTTCCCATTATACGTCATGACAGGAATTTATCTTACCGTAAGCCGAGACATTATATTGTTGATTTGCTACGATGTAGTTACTCACTGCAAGAGTTAAGTACCTGTGATACCTTCCACTAATTTCTTGCACTTTTATACTGCATTGGAAAATAATTAACATCAAATTACCAATTCTAAGCAGACGTTCGGTGCCATATTTGAATATCTGGTTCGGTGAAGACAAATAAGCGAACGTAAGCACGCACGGTCGGTTGCTATAAACAGGAATCTCAGTGTTAGAACGAAAATTCTGACTTTGAGGTGTAAACGGTTTTGGGGCTAGGTCTATCCTGGAATAAAAGTACATGTACCCTGCATATGCAACCGACATAAAAGTACTGATAATTAATCTAAGAGCTTGAATAATTTACGCTCTGTTGCCGGTGACAAAATTCCTTGTTGTTAACAAAGTTTTACTTTTTCTATAAGACCCTGTTTCGGATACGCTCCGCTCCTCCAACAAATATTAAAAACATGCTAGTCAACATATGAAGGTGAATAGTAACGATACGTGAAGTCTAATCATTATAATACCTGCAGTCTGTTTTTACATCCTTTTAAGTCTTTAAGAGGAGAGTGAATAGGCTTTTACAAAGTTAATACGTCCATCATCTTCGACGTCCTCGCCACTAACTATCACGTGGGGTTGACGTCAAGCATTAACTTATACTAATTAAAAAAGGATTTTATGAACTAAATTAAATCAGCCACATCATTTTCCTTTTTTTAGTGTTTTAATTGCGGATAATTTAATTGACTTTAATGAATATAACTTAAACTTAAATATTATGCGTTGTACGTGATACATTTTACAGCCACAGTTAACAAACGTTGAAGAACATTTTTTAACACTAATTAATGCTGAACAGATGTAACATTAATACTGTTGGAATTATTGAAAATAGAAAGTCAACTTCACACCGAAATATATTATGATGACGTAGATTTAAAAATCATTAAGCTACAGCAAGATCGGGGGTTTTCTTTTTGAGTCATAAGGTTGTTTATAACTGATGTATGGTTTATTTTTCTTAGTTTTAACAGTCCTTGTTGATTGAAACAGGCGACTGTTCTCAAATTTTTTTATCTACTGGTTGATATGTACTGTTCGTTAAGCATGAGTAATTGTTTTAATCGTTTTTTTACTATAACAATATTTGGGTGTTACCGACAAATTTAGCGAGATAATAGCCACCCTCCATCTTGGGCCCATACCAACCTTCCTCTTTTAAGGTTCCTAGGCTCTATACCCCAGATTAATCCTGGTCTTCCACTTCATATTTACAGGAAAGCCTGACGCAAATAGATGCAAAATAGCAGCCGTCACTGTCGTAATTAATCACGACTATAAAGAAAGACATTAAATATTTAACAGTGGGCAACGCATCAGTGATCGTGTTACTGGTTTTCATTGTTGATGTCGACCACTAACGATCGAGTGTTCCATAGTTTATTCGCCTATTTACATCAAAAACCCTATCGTCCCTGACCTCAAGTCAAGAGATGAGCCCTGCAAAACAAGTAGGGTATAACTGGAATCTTAACCGTTCAATTTATTACCAACTGCAATCGTGCTTGATGGTAAAAATTAAGATTACTTAATTTGCGAGTCATACCTGACCCTAGTTCCTGACACAACAGTAGAATATATTTCGGTTGTCATTTCAGGGAGCCAGTTAGTATTAAAAGATGTATCCAGCTTTTTCCATAAGCCAACAGCTGGTCGGTTATGGTTTTATCGTTATGAATATTACGTGGTACATCTTAATTATATTCTTTATCAAACAAAAAACTGAGAGTAAGTTACATGGTACTTTTTTATTGCGAATTCCAATACAACGAATCTGAGTTATTGCTCACGTATTGGTCAGAAAAGCATACTATTAATAGGAGAGACGATCTAGATTTTACTTAAACTTGTGTCTTACTTTTACAGAATTAGCATTCGCAGATTTGTTAATATAATTAAATCAATCCGGTCAATCTCTCATTTCTGTCAGCATTGCCATATCTTGCTTCAAATATAATTTATTAATTAGTAGGTAGTAGTAGGAACGTGCATTATTATTGACTATCTATATCGTCAGAATTAAACTATGTATGCAAAGTACTACAAAAAGAAACCTGGCGCCGTAGCATCGTCCTAGGATGGATGTATCTCTAGCTCATTTCCCAGTCATAAAAGTTATTTCTGACATACAAATGTTTTCTCTTAGGCATTGGATGTAGGTACTTATAGTGTTTCATTTGTTTAAAATAATGTTTTCCCATGGCGATAATGAGAAAAATTAAGCTGTAGCGAGAGTTAATTATTTTTACCATTATCGTTATGTTTAAATTAGGTACTTAGTTGTTGTGAAATATTCAAACTATTGACAATACCAACATTCAGGACATACTCCAACAATTACTGATATAGCTTTACTATTGCATACTTATATAATTACCCACTAGTTGAGAAACACGGTACTCATTGCTAAATGTGTATGTATATTTCTAATAACCGATATCCTGCAAATATTTGCAGTATGATGTATGCAACGATAAATATTTACATGTTACTGTTGCTATTTTACTTAATCATCCTTGATATAATCAGTACAAATGATATGAATCAAATTTGTATTAGGGATTAATTGACATTAAATAACAGAAATATTGTCGTAAGGATGCCCTTAGGTACGTTTATTGAACTACTAAATTGCTTATGTACACGATCTGTTAATTATTTATAAAATAATCTGCCGCTAACCATTTCTGTGAAAAGTGACGAAATGGATGTAGAAAACATTTTTCTCTATTGAGGATATTTTTTCTGCTCACTGAATAATTAATGGTTCGAATTAGTGGCCTTTGCCGTAGCCGTAGCCGTAGCCGAGACCGCCGCCGTAGCCACCTCCGATACCACCGTAGAGACCAGGGCCGGCCACCGCCACTGGTCCTGCGAGCACCGCGCCGCCGACCAGACCACCGCCGACCAGACCACCGCCGCCGATTAAACCACCACCGCCGAGCAGTAGCGCGCCCTCCTGAGCGTTCCTGGCGACCGCCTCCGCCACACCGGCGGCCTGGGCGGCGCTAGCCGCTACGGCCGCAGCCTGTGCACGAGCTGCATTAGCGATGCGCGCAGCCTCCAGAGCGCGTGTGTTGGCGATGGCGACGGCTTGGACTCGGGCGGCGTTAGCGGCGCGTTCAGCTTCTACAGCACGACCTACCTCCGCAGCGCTGGCGGCCGCAGCACGTCTCGCTGCCTCAGCGGCTCTGGCGTTCTCCCATGCGGCTGCCTGCGCTCTCTGGATATTGGCAACGCGCGCCGCGTCCAATGCCTGTGCATTGGAGATGGCGTTGGCCTGTCCTGCTCTGGCGGCTACTTCGGCCACTCGCGCTCCCTGGATGGCGGCGGCGGCAGCGTTACCAATGTTAGCGACGTGTACGGCTTGAGCGTTTTGGATAGCAGACAGCTGGGCGGCCCCCGCTGCGCCGGCACTGTTAATAGCAGCGCCGCTGCCGATAGCGGGTCCTCCGGCTACTACAACCCCTCCAAGACCACCGCCTAGACCACCGGCCCCGAGACCAGCACCTCCGAGTCCAGCGCCTCCGAGTCCAGCACCACCGAGACCACCAATACCATAACCGACTGGTGCGGCGGCAATCACGGGAGAGTAGATTCCGGATTGTTCAGCCTTGGAGTCCTTAGCCGGTGACACTTTATGAACGTCTGAAATTAAGCATGAAATTTATATATAAAAACTTTACAATTTGTAAAATGTTTTTACAACTTCATTATTCTGCGAAAAGTTTGAAGCGTCGAGAGACATATATGAATTTTGGTTTTTTATGTAAAATTAAATAAAATATTTCATTAGAAACACTAACCATCTCCTAGTACTTCATACGCCACGGCGATGACAAACAGGATCTGTAAAAGACGTAATCCATAATGACTGTATACTATTTTTTTCCTGATACTGAAATCCCAACAATATTATTTATGTCTTACCGTAAGTCGAGACATCGCTGTGTTTTACTAGATATTTCGTTGCGATGCACCACCCAATCGAACCGATAGCTCAGTATAATTCCTTCGGCAAATTGCTTGCACTTTTATACTGCACCAAAAATTATTAACATCAAATTAACAATGCTAAACAGACGTTCGATGCCGCCCTATTTGAATATCATTATCTTGTTCGTAAAAACAATAGACAAATCTAGAGGCGCACAGCATTGGTATAAATAAACCAAACTGAAATCGATGAAAGATACCGGATGCGAGTCAGCGCGCTTCCCTGAAGTCTAATTGTATCTATCCGTAGGAAAAACAAAAAATAATGTTAAGGATGTGACTACACCCAATAGATTAACTTATTGGCATGTTTGTTTAAAAATCAATTAACGCTCGGTTAACATGCAAATTGTGTATAACTTAAAAATAACGTAACACACTCAGCAAAGATCGGTCAACAATGTAACATTACGAATTATTACTTAACGAGTAATATTCATGAATTTGCCACAAATATAGTTACATTAATTTTCTCTTTACTTTTCCTGTGTACTCTTGATCACTGCTAAAGATACTGATATTTTTCATTATTTTCAAATTTTCTTTTCCATGTTACTCCTTTTACATCTTATATATAAAATTCTCGTGCCACAATGTTAATTTCCATTCTCCACCGAAACGGCGTAACCTATTTTCATGAAATTTTATAGACATCTTAAGTAGGTCTGAGAATCAGCTATTATCTATTTTTCATACCCCTAAGTAATAAGGGTTGTCCACCCCTAACATTTTTATTATCTTTTGAATATTTATTTTTTTATAATGTGTCATTAACAATACACACAATTCTAATTTTTGACCCTTCTGTCACTAAACAGTATTTATGTCATTTTTTATACTAGAAATTGCCTAGAAATCATTTATATGACAAAATAGTTTGCCGGGTCAGCTAGTAATAATATAAATGTTATGAAAAATATATTCTATATTCAATAAATAAATAAATAAATATTATAGCGGTACAGGACAGGACATATTAATAATATAAAAAACAATGGGTTAAACTGTTGAATATATTTCGTACTAGCAAACTTAATTGTAGAATCAACCCAAAAAAACTGGCAGCTCACACATTGCATGTCATTACTATTCACAAAATGATTGTTCATTCGATTTATGAAACCGATTCTACAAATTGGTCGATAATATTTATTAAGTATTGACGCGGTTGGCAATTACATAAATTAACGCTAAAAACATTAAGAAATGTGGCAAAATTGTATTAAACGCTTCGGAAATACAGAAGATCGCAAATCTATCCAATTTTTTATATATTTTTTATTTTATGTTGGTTATAACTATAATGTTTTTCAAAAATGATATAATCTTCTTGAAAGTTGTGCCAGCCAGTCTTTAGTGTGATTTAATATCCCGTAAATTCCGAGCATGATCTGACTATGATAATAAAATAAAAATACATAATAATGTGAATTTATGTACATTACATAGTTTTGTACTATAGAAATTTGTATTCGTTAAAATATACAGCACGCAGCAACTTAATGTCGCAAAACTTGAATCGTTTGGACCGAACGGCGAACGGCCAACCGTACTGGAGCGTGACGCGTTGAACTCTAATGTTCCACGTTGTGCCGCCCTATAAACTTGAAAAAACTATTTTATTTAAATTAAGACTATTTCACTTATATGAATATTATTGTTTTAGATTAACAAATAATACATATTTTGAACTCATATACAAAAGATTTTTGCTCTGTATAACAATTTCATTCATCCAGTGTGAAGATTATTTGACGTTCGAATAATAATCGTATTCTGTATTTTTACTATATAAATAAAAATGCTATAGATTGTTTCGTATTGTGAGTAAATTTTTCAATTGATGAAATTAAAATAAATTGCGAATAGAACCGCGTAGAGATGTAATTCAACGAGAATAACCTGCTGATGATCAAAAGACATTAATATACATTGAAGCATTTATTAGATACTATATTTAAGCATATACACGTCTCTAGTTGTTTGTTGGCTATTTAACTTAAAAAATATACTCATTTACATCAAACAAACATACTTGGTAAAGTACAAGACAACAGAACTACGAGTATACGCAATAAACCAAAAGTTAGCAAAAAGAAGTGACAGAAATTAAAAGCTGTTCAAGCGTGAAATGTTCTACTAACACAATAGCAAAACGAACAAAGATATAACATGTCTGTAGTTAATTCAACTGGTACCCGTAGCGGAGCCCACTGAATTAAATTAACATATAATTAACACGAATCAAATGTTACAATGTTGAATCGCACAGACCGACGGATTACGAAGATCGCTATCGACTAGTTGAGCAACTTTGTCAAGTTTCGTGACTGCTACCGTCCTTCTTAAGGCGTTTTACGTCAGACGGTAATGCTGTATTATTTTGTAAACGTATTGTCCATGTTCATTAAGAGTTTACTTATTTCAGTCAATGTTTACCTGGAAGCTGTTTTAGCGACAAGGGTGCGGATTATACGTTTATATTGAATCTACCTATTTTGAAATAATGTTGTGAAAAATGTTTGAATTTGATTTTATCTAAAAGTTGGATATAAAACTATCATTTTAATATTTGTATTGATTTAATACTACAGTATTTTTTCACAGCCCACAGTCCTCCGTAATACAATAGCTGCATTGCGAGTTGCCAAATGAAGTTAGAATTGCCAATTAGGCTGCTTGTAAATATATACACGAGTATGAAAAGTGATATTTAATGTATAAGTAAGTACTTTATGACTTTTCGAATTTTATTATCATATGTATACGATATCTTAGACATTATCAAAACATTATATTCCTTGATTCATATCGTGATTTTAACTCTGCGATTTCATAGTTCCCAGGCATCCATTGAAAAATACTAATAAAATAGCAAATACTTAGAACTCATTTATTTTTTATTTAAAATTAATATTACAAAATCCAGCTATTCCTTTAACCTAGTCGGTCAAACCGGGATCGAGCAATCTAGGCACCGCTGATACAGCCCTGGAAAAAGAATACAGTAAAATAAAATAAAGCAGCTTGATTAAACTATCTGATGATCTTATTTTACCAACTATCTATTTCACTTTAAATATTATAAAATAAACTTATTAACATTTCACTTCGAATAACTTATTATATGTAAAAGAATTTAGTTTTCAGAACTTTTCAAATCCGGAATAAAAATTTGGTTTGCAAATTGCATCAAAAATGTAACCTGTATACAGCGCGTGATTTAGCCGCAGCAGCTTCTCCCAGTCGTAGCGTAGACTGCCATACTCTTGCGGTACCCGAAAGTAAATCCCTTAGAAGTGGCCTAGAAGTCTGTAAATAATATGTATACCTAATGTTATAAACTCACATAACGTAAATAACTAGAAACGAAAGAATTTAATCAACACGTTCGGGATTTTCGGTGTCAGTGTTCCCGTTCGATTATAATGTTGATGTCTTCAAGTCAAGAGTAAACAGGCTTCTAATAACTTAATAAATTTTCACATTTAATATAACAAATTTAGATTGTCAATAATAAAAACAAACCATTATTTAACGTATCTCTGAAGTATTGTGACTTGATCACAAGAATTTTGAACGCACAAAGACTAATTTTAATTTGAACTTCCAGGATAATGTTAAATTATTAAGCTACAAAGGCAATATAAGAACGTCAAAATATACTCACTGTAGTTGTTCTGTCCTCAGCTTCGGAACTATCTGTTTGCGTTTCAGCTTCTGTCATTACAGCGTTCAATCCCTTCAGTGCCAGTCCCCCGACGCCCTTGATTGCTGCTTTCTTCGCTACTAGCGCTGCTCCTATAAATTTAAAATAATTTTTCTTTACATTTACACCTACATGCTACATATTTCTAAATAGTACAAACTGACTGGTAAATAATTTACTAAGTACTTTACCATCTAAAATCAAACGTCGGGTTATAAAAAATCCATACATTGCAAAGTTTGACGACCTGCATGGCGTAATGGTTACCACTTTGGACCGCCGTTTGTAGGGTCCTGGGTTCGACTCCCAGCGAGGCCGAAATTTAAATGATGAGTTTAAATTTCTGTTCTCGGTCTGGGTGTGTG
>DWJN01005156.1:0-11716 GCA_018248895.1 Carystus phorcus
AGTGGTGAGCCAGTGATAGTGAAGTGCAGCCCTAGGTGTTCCTCTGGCGAAAACCATTCGACACAGGACACTACATAGTAGATTCGGCGAACTTCGTATCACCTTGGAACATATGTCCCGTGTTTGTAACATTTCTCATCAATGCTCAGTTCCTATTGGTCGTACCGTTATTTTATATTGCCTGCCCTTCCTCGGGAAATCCAACTATCCAACACAAAAATATTTTTTCAATTCCAACCAGTAGTTCTTTTTTACTTATTATAATTTAATATTTGACTACAATCCCACTTAATCGTAAGGAGTGTTGTAGTCTCAGATTCTCAACCAATCAGACAAACAAACACGTCAGCTTTATAATACAGGTACAAGGTACATGATGTAGTAAGCACAGACATTAAAGTGTATAATAATGTGTGTAAAGTCATAAGTTCTATATCAAAATCGGTTCTTAAATAGGAAAGTTTTAGCTGTGCATTTATTGTCGAAATCCATTGGTTCTATAAAGCCTATAAATATATATTAATAACATTATTAAAGGTGTTCTTTTAAGCCTAGATCTCTAACGAACTCTGATCTAAACTGTACGACGATATAAAGTACATATTGATTGATTGTATATATGACTGTATAGTTGGTGGGTAACTTGATTATATTTACTATATCAGACATAAAATTAACGTAAAAGCACCTTCATAACATGACTTTCTGAACTAACTCGCACAAGCTGTTCTAGAATAGGTGCATTCGAACGAAAGATAGTGCACGATAATACTCCATTAGAACAATTTCTAAGGCGGAGTCGCAGACGCATCGGCGGCCCGCGGCGCTCGTAAAAGTGAATTATTATCACCACGGCCACTGAATTTGAACAATAGCTTCAAACGAATCTAGGGTTGGTAAGACACTCCAAATCTTTATTTTATTGTGAATACGATTTTTTCTTAGACGTTTTAGTTAATCATTTATCCTTTGTCATTTTCTCTAAAAATCTTATTGCCTTCAACGCATTAATGGCTTACTACTGAGCACGGGTCTCTTCTCATTACTGAGGAGGTCTAGAGCAGTGGTTTTTTGGTGACGGAACCCTTTTGCGAAGCTAAATACTTGATGGAACCCTACAAGAAAACAATAGTTTTTAAAAGTGTATTCTTTATTACTGAGAGGGGTAATTTGATTTTTTTTTCTAAATTCTTGAGGAACCACAAAGGTATCACACTTAGAGTATAGCTGGTCTAGAGCATACTTCACCACGCTACCAGTGCGGATTTGCTGAAATATCTTATTATCGATCACAAAAACTACACGTCTTTATATGATTTAAGATCTGTTCCGACGCATTAACAAAAAAAATCTAACATTACCAAATTTCAATTAAAAAATTACTTGCCACTAATTCATCAAGCGACACGGTTTAATATTAGCACCGCGAACATTCTGCAAGTGCCATCACGTTAGGTGCAAACCCTAAAATAGCTACACAATGTGTGCTCTATTATAAAGAGTATTAGGGTGGTTTTCATTTCACTTTCACTCGCTTTAAGTACCCATTCGCAAGTAATAAATTATGGTTCAGCGACAATGTCTTTTAATATTTACAAAACTCATTTTTAATATTTATGAAGTCGATAAATTGTGAATTTATATAAATTCGTGGTAATTTCAAATGAAAATAATTTTCGTTTTTAAATGTTTTATATCGTTTTTTCTATTTCAAAATAGCTGTTGACGTAAAATTCCTGGCATCATATTGATCATATCTCTAAAGGGGTGCTTTAAATCGGAGAAGCATATTTCGTGAACCAGCGTAATTTGTAGTTGAAAAAAGAATAACTAATCTCACAGATTTACGAAGTTCATTCTAAATCTTTTGACTTTAGTTAAAAAGAAACATTGTCTTTACTCGTATGTAATCAGTCGTATAAAATTCAATTCATTAAGAGGCTCAATATATAAGGCTTCATACAGATTTAGCAAAACTTTGTACCCGTAAACCTGAATAAAATATACAAGAAATGATTAAGTGTTAACAAAATCTTTCAACTGACATTACTGGCATATGTTCTTAAGATGCATGAAGCTTCTTTGAGAAGAACTGGCACTAATAAGTATACTAGTAATTAGTACGTGAATCAAATAAAATAAAATCATTTATTCGACGTTGGTTAAAAACACTTTTCGATAATCAAACTACGCGATTGCTTCAACAAAACTTTACGACGAATGGTCTTGGAAGGAGGAACGGCAAGAAACAGTTATAGGCGGCATTTAGATATTACTTACTTAATATATTAAACTTTTATCCAAGCACTCTTGTCTTTAGAATATTCATCTTCGATGTAACATAAGAATACTTGTGACAAAAGCTTCAGTTGACAGTATGCCTTTTCGGTATATTCTAACGGTATTTAGTTATATATTTTGAAACATCTACCCAGGGATAAGTCACTAGTTTTAGTAGTTCTATAATTCGGTATGTTATTAACATTCTTAATATTCTATCATAATTGTTATCACATAACATACTTATCAATGTATCTTTATAGAACGTACAAAATCCTTAAAAGACTTCATTAGTATTCATTCAGCATTTAATAGCAAAAGCAAGTGCTTCCCAGATTGAAGTATTAAAATTTCAAATTGCTGATCTGTATGAAATATTCCTTTCGTCCGTCTGAAATGTTCGAATCAACGTATTTGCGCTGTGATGGGCTAGCAATCATTCTAATGGTTCCCCCGGATCAACTTGCAGACCGAATTAGTTCTTTTCAAACAACCTCCATCATAGAATTGAAAGGCCCGACCGGCTCGCTATCAGCTATCTATTAAATTGAAAGAACTACCGAATAGTTCTAATAAAATTGTGCTCGAAATAGATACTTCATTACGTCTGCTTGAATAGGTCTTGATGTATCAATAGATACACTTAATTGTGTAGACATTATTTTAATGCAGATTAAATTATATGGTATTTTTATACCATGAAGCGAAATTTGATACTGTTATGGGAACAACAGCCATATTCTGCACTAGTAATCGCCCTTGCTTCGTGTGGAAAATACTTTGCTTTATTATTTACGTTCTTAAAATATTTAGACGAAAGGCTTTAAATTGATTTATCTATATATCCAAAGCTTGCTTCAATAAAACTACGAAGATCGTATCCAATTCAGTTAAGTCTTTTCAAACTGTAGGCGACACAACGATTTTATATACATATTTAAATTTAAATAAACCTTTTTTGTATTTTTAATTTATTAATTTTAAAAAGTGTTTTTAAAACATGTAATAGAACAATTTTTGATTTGATTTGACACCTGAAATAAAGAGCGAATAAGAAGCACGTTTTGGAAAACGATTAGATTGTTTTACTGTTAAATTATTTTCCGGTGCGCTACGCAAACATTAGACGGAACAAACGCACAGATAAACAGACAAAAAATCAAAAAGTCATTGGTATATTAAACGGTAATAAATAACCCCACTACTGACAGATTTTATCAAATATTTACAATTTATAGACATCCATCACGTATATTTGTATATGTAAAGATATAGATATATATTAAAACTGACATTTATCAAATAGCGTAATTTACTACGCTAAACTGGATACTCCAGTTCGTAATAAGCGTAGTGAAGGGTCCCAGTTTCGAATCCCGGCCAGGGCAAATTGCTTAAACGCTTTCACTGCGGGTTTATTACACTACTAGAATTGGCAGACCAACTTGTTTATAATTAATCTATATTTTACAATCGATGAGATTCAAGGATTTCTAAGCTATAGGTACTGACACTGGTTAATTGATTGTACCGTCTGTGATAAAAAAATATAAACAAAATAAATCGGACAACAAATAATTATTAAATAAATATAATCAATCGCTTATGGAACTCTCATCAATCTGTCTATCAATTATCCAATAGTTTTGACAGGCGGCTTTACTTCAGAAAAAAGGTTTCACAAAACCAAATGTCATAAATAATTTATAATACGCAGAGCTTGATACATGTCCGATAATTTGACCTATTCGTCAATTACATTTATCTGGGATAAAAACTGCCTATGTATTTCTTTACTCTAATCTATCTCTGTGTTAAATGTCATCCTAATTCATTCAACGATTCTTGTATGATTGGGTAACAAACATCCATTAAAACTTTCGCATTTATATTATTACTAGCTAGCTGTAACCAACGCACGTTACTACGCATATTAAAAAAATCAAATTTACTCAAGCCAGTATATACGAGAACATATTCGTTTTAACTCTGTTTATTGAAGTGCTGTTGAATATATATACGGGTAGATCCAGTCCGATCGATCAGCAAAAATAAACATTGTCGACTGTAACTCAACAACCTTCCGATCGATATAATTTTGGTACCAATACCTTTTTTACACAATTATGAACAAAGTTGCCAAAAACACCAAAAATCAATCTCCTACCATTTCAGAGTCTATAAAGGACAAGTAAACAAACAATTTTGCTTTTTGGGAATATACATTAACCATTGATGATTGGTTAACAAGCTTTATTTATAACTCCTAGCTTTTTTACCTGCGTATGGTTCTCTCTTGTCAGTCGAACACTCTTGGCAGAGTCGTGGTTAGCAAGGAGACACATGGATGCTATAAGTCTTGTTCCTGTCGGTCTTCTCTGTGGCAATCACAGATATAGTAATGCTTCTCCATTTGTCCCGGTTCATTGCATTACTGGAGCACTCTGTCACGGAAGAGCATGGTTACCCTTTGGAATAACCGACGAAGAACCAACAAATCCATGAAAGCACGTGACCACCAAACAACTAGATCATTCGTATTCCCAATATAAACATAAAAACAGTACACTTATATCTATTTCAAACACATAACGAATGTGTTTTGCAGTGTTCAAGCAACACAAATAAACATAAATAAAGATAATCTTTCTCTCTACTATCTGTAATAGAACCCATAAATGAATGGGACACATATGCCATTACATCGGAAGGTAGCCGCGACACACCACCGCAAACTGTATATAAATGTTGAAATTATACGAAACGCCACTACCGACAACTAATTTAAAATTCTCTTGAAAACTTGGAAAGAAACACAAAAGTAAAAAAAAGTCCTAGAGCTTTTATTGTAACATCTACGGGCGAAGTAAATTGCCATTCGCATGACCTGTAATCCACTTTGCACACGCCATTTTATTATGAATTTTTAACCTTGAAATATTGTGAGAATAATTGATATTATTAAATTGCCTGTGGTAGAAATGAGTACCTACAAGTATAACTTATGAAAAATAAATATCATTTTAGTAATCGTATTAGGGATTTATTCGATCAAACAGTAACCATCTCGAGAACACAACGAATAAATGTATAATCGATAGTATTGTGACGTCATAATATTGTAAACGTATATGAGTACGTAATATGTAGTAGAGATGCTATAGATAGTAATATAGTATGACTAGTTATCGAGATCAACTATTGATAGTTAGGAGGCATCATAAAGTGGAACTTAATTTTGCATTGATGGATGGATGGATGTCAATCGATACCGTAACGAATTTCGAATGAAAGATGTATTCACAGGATGACACATAATAAGGAAGGACGTATTAATACTAAAAATAATTGATAAAAAATTGTAAAATAGGTAAGTACTTTAAATTTTACCATAACACTATAATTACATCTATAATATGAATACAATGTTTGTAAATAATGTATAGACAAGATACATTTTTTTCGTTAGGTTGTATGATTGATTGAGTGTTTGAGAGTTTAATTACTTAACTACTTATGTCGTCAATTAAGTTTTGCTGATCAGTTTTGTTACGAAACATTACATAGTCGCTCTTAATTATCTATAGTACTATTCCTTATTTTTACAAAAATAACCGATGACAAATGAAATAAGAAAATGCATTTACAATAATACTAACACAATGCTTGTGCCTAAACTAAGGAGTTTAGTGACATACACACTAATAGAATGATTTTTATACATAGAGATAAAAATCAAGTTTACATCTGCAATATCCTCGATTATTTTTTTATGAAGAAGAAACATTTATCTCAGCAAATTCTTAGTTTTCTTGTATGCATACATAATGGTACATAATAAAAAAAAAATGTGAAGCAAAAGTAAGCAATGCTGGAACAGAATCGTCCTTAACGTGTGCTGTGGCAGCGAGCCACAGCCACTGATTTTCAGTGCGAATTTCTTCGTGGCGAAGTTTGGACATACGATGATACGACTTAAAAAACTGTGTTTTCTGATACGTATTGTTACCAAATTACTGACTTCCTCAATTACATGCCAAAGTTATAATTACAGTTCGTGAAAATGCTTTCTAATTTTCTTAACGAGTGTTCAAGACAATTAACTCAAATGGTACTACGGTAAGTTACGTGTGAAAGATAAAAACTTCATTGGCGCTTCGGGCTATCTTCTACGTATCTTTATCCGTTATGCATGAACACGACGTGATTATTGAACTGTTCATTACAATTCACGTGCAGAGAATAGAAAGCTTACTCTTCGGATTACTTAGGATATTTTTGTAGTCTGATTATTATTATATCGAGGACGAGCGGCGAGAGTTAATATTGAACTGTCATTTCTTTCGAAATATTTTTGTTTCTTCTAATTTAAATCAAGCATAGAACAGTTCAGTATTAAGTTCGCCACTAATTAATGATAAAGAACTCGGTTTATTTATATCTAAACATGTTTACATTTTCAATCTGTTATAGAGCACATAATGGATGGATAACTACTAGGATATTCTACAGATCCTGCAACATAAGAAAAAACAATTTCTATCGAATCAAATTGGGAATCTGAACCATATTCGTATTCACTTAGAGATACACAAAAAGTATCAAAATCTGTCCTAGCAACAGTTTCGTAACAAAGAACACAAGAATTATATAGATATCGCAAATATTAAACCCAGTAAAACACGGTGCAAACGCGATGTTTTTATGTGAGGTAGACTGATGTGTCCATTTAATCATAAACCATTTGATACGTCATCTCTAGTTACCGAAAACGAATGAAGTCGTAAGGCGGAAATAATTCACATAAGCGACGACTTGAGCGGCTTGAGCCACGAGCAGTAAAGGAATATTTACGTAACGCGATATCTCCATTCGGAAAACGTGCAGTTAGAGATCACATTACGAATGGGCATAAACGGAGCGTGTGTCGCGGACTCTTGACAGGAGATAGAGATTGGAGATAGGCAACTGTTGAACGGTTTACCACCGGGATGACGTGAAATATGTTAAAGTATTATGTTTAAGTGGTGATGAAAATGAATGGGTCTCACTTATAATAAAACTATTTTCCCGCGACTTCACGCGCTAAGCCATTGTGTTAACCGTCGAGGATTTTATTGGTTCAAAATCAAATTGACTAAATGATTAGACTTGAATAGAAATAATGTTTAACGATTATTAGTGAATATTGTTTCCGAGTTATCATCGCGTCATTAATTATTTATCCGCCCGCAATTGTCCTACAAGAATCGTCAATTTCCCTAGAATAAAATATGTAGATAGCCTATATGAGCTATTCCAAATTATATTCCGTCTTAATACCAAATATCATTAAGAATATTAAGATTCTTTAAGCCGTTCTGGTGTGATTAAGCAACAAACATTCATCCTTTCCCATCAACAATACTAAGTTGGTGATGAAATTGTTAAGTTTTCAGATGCTTAATATAAAATGGACCCAAGTGTACTGGAGATCTCAGCTCTGTATATCCCTCTCTCACTAGGATCCTTCAAGAATAGAAGTTGTAAAATGATTAACTTTGGTACCCGTAATATTTATAACTCAGTCACGGGTGTAAATATTAGAAAATAAATTGAAAATTATACGAAAATTATTTAAAAAAAAATGTAAATTACTGCGTAAAAAATAACATGTCGAATAAAAGTCAAATTTCTGCCTGACTTCAACTTAAAAACTAAAAATTTACATGTTGCTTCTGTTAATAGGGTGGTTCACTTCCGTCACATTTTATTATTTTAAACATTTTAATATTAAACAAAATATTGAATAAGATATTAAACACACTTTAGTAACAACCGTTTTGGATTGTACATGCTATTGAACACTTCTTTTTCCATTTCTTCTCCTCGATGTTAAAGCACCTTTCTAAAACGATGGTAGATTAGAAAAATGATGTGCATAATAATATTAAGGAAATACGTGAATAATAATTAATGATTTTGAATGAGATTGCTGGTGTTAAATAAATGAAGAAATTTAATATAAAATACCCCTCTGAAGCTACAGCTAATACAACCATGTTGTCGGGTCCGATGGTTTTATAGACAGATGTTTATTATCGGGGCGTTCCCCACAACCCAGATAAGGATTCCTAGTGCTGGAATATAAGTGTTAGGCATTTATTAGAATATTTAGTAAGTATTTCATCTTATGTTTAAAGTAGACCAGTCAAATGGTATACTATAAGTCGTCTTACGAATATGTAAATCAACCTTTGAATTGTCTGCAAAACTAATCATTGACAAAAAAAATGTTGACTTACACACATTTTTTGCATCCAACCTTTTTGTTTGCGCAACATCTGAACCACGCGTTCTGACAAATGATATTACAAACAATAAGTTTGTTTCGATTAGACACTGACAGTGATTGCTGATGGCTTTGAAACCATATCGTTAAACACTATTTAGTTTAATCAGGTCTGAACGAAAAGTAGTTTGATAATTATACCCTTGTAGACACGGCGGAGTTAATAACAGGGTTGTCTATGATTGGGGCTTGTGGTGGCCATGCATTTTGTGTTTCTAAGGCAGTTGTTCAACGCCCAAATTGTAATTACTTTTGACAGATAAATTACAGTTATGCAGTTTGAAAAAAAACTATGCTCAATGTAAAATAATTTCAATAAATCTGCAATGCCTGATTAAAATTGAAATACGTGTGTCACAATATATATCTTATTATGCAATAAAGCGTTAGTTTTTGGGATGGCAACCTTAATCAGTGTTGTAGACTGAGGTTTTAATCTCTCTTGTTCTGATTCTTATGTGATCCTTAGTTCAGCAGAGACACATAAACTTCTAATAATTAATAAAATGCTTTTATTTCCGTAAATTAAGGACTGATACAAAAATAGAAACAAAGATGAAAATAACTTGAACCTTAGACGATCTGTTCCAAACTCATGATAACTAGTAAAATTTAAGACAAGTCAAAGTCAAAGTCAAGTCAAATTATTTATTTCGTCTTAGGAACTTACAGCTCACTTAACGAAAGTCAAAAACTACTAAAAACAACAAGAGATCTTCAGAACTAAATCCGATACATTGAACTAATCATGAAACCTACATTCGCATATTCTCGATTTCTAATCGAACAACATCATAACATTATCAAACTGAAAGTGATACACTATTTTAAACGATACGCTCATTAATTACGAACGCAATGCAAAACAAATAGAAGTAGAAAAAAATGAGAGAAATAGAAACAAGATTGAAATAACTTTATTTGTGAGCCTAGGTATTACAAATCTTATAACTGCATAAAGTCTCTATGTTAGATCCTTTTTTTGTGTATACCTTCATATGTATATTGGTCTTTAAAATTAAGATTACATTTCGGTATTAGTTAGTAATTTATGAACTGAGAAATAATAGCGATGGATAATTTTATTTAATTTTGCATTAAAACAAATCCGGAAAGTGTAAAACTCGTGGCAAACGCACATATGATACATATTGTTGGAAATGAACCGATGAGTTCAAGGATAACCGCCTCATTGTATGAGTTATGGTTCTATGAGCGTACAGTCACGTATCTACGTTGTAGAAAAACATGTTCGTATAGTCTATAATTTTATTGTTATCGTTATTGTTAAAAAAATGTGTAAATTATAGTCTAGTAACGATATAAGAACTATTACATATTTAAATAATGGTGAATCTTTGTAAACCTAATCGCAATTTGGTGCGCAAAAAATGCCGTATCTGATTTTAGAATGGTATTAAACGTCTTCTTACAGTCGATCCTTATAATGCAATTATTTATTTATTTAAAACCTTTATTGTAATTGTTACAATGGGCGGACTTAATGCCTAGTGGCATTCTTGACCACTCAACCCTTGGTTACAGTGAGAATGTGCGGTAGGCTTAAAAAAAGGTAGTATTTAAAATTTAATATCCATACACAAACATACATACACATATAATATTAATATATTGCAATATTATAATATTAAGTATTATCTTGCAATATTATGGAAAATAACGAATATTCGTAATGAATTTAACATAATTTTCCAGTTATTAAATTTCCTTTCTTATCTCAAGTCAAAATCCAATACGCAATAAAGCAACTATGAACTGTAATTCAAAGCATTCTATTAACAAATGTCATATATCATGTCTCATACTTCGACAGAACATTATTAATAATAATCCTTTTTTAAAACGCTCCTCTGAAACTTGCCTGATACAATATTCAATATAGTTATATATTCAGTTGGTTAAATTTGCGTTATAAATATTCGAATATCTTTATAGATTCTGTTTCCGTTGATAATATTGTCAATTTTGAATTTGACAAATTGATAAATTCAAATCAGAATATTCATTGTAGACTAAAATGTATATAACTAAATAGTAAAGTCATTCAGTTTTGGTAACATTACATAATTTTTTGTGACTATTATGTTGAATGGTATACATTTAGATTCCCTCGTGATATTGTTTTTACTTACTAGAGATGAGATAAATATTATGAATTTGTTGTATTTATTATCATAAAGAAAGTACCTATATTATAAATCGTAGGTCATATTTATCTGTAAAGAAAACCTGTTCTGCTTATCAGTATTTAAAATAAATTAAATATTGTTTAAGAAGCTTTAAATCATTTGCTTTTATTAATATTATATTTACGATTATGTATGAATAATATGAACAACTATTTGATGATGTCATTATCGTTAAATCGATAACCTGTGAATATGTGTGTGTATTTACGTACGCATATTATTTGCACCTACACATAACCGTCAAACTTATAAAACGACATAAATAATGCATTACGATAACAAAAGACTTAGCCCTACTTGTGCAAGTAAAATAACGGAAATTGCCTTGATTTTTATCTGAATTCATTCAAAGTAAGGCATTTGTAACCTTAGCTATTGAAATTGTAATATCACCTTGGTATCGTTAGATAGAGCTAAGACAAACAGGAAGGAGGGAAGGCCAAATGCTAAAATGTAGGTGTTTACGCAAACACTATGACATTTAGTATACCTACACGGAAATCACTGCATTCAAAATGTGTTGATACCTCATGAATTTTATTGCAATTATAAAAATACGTTGTAATATCTTGCGTCAGACTGTCAACCTTGTTGGGTTTTTGACAGAGCAGACGCAATATCTGGCGTTAATTGTAAGTAGTAAGAAAAGTATACATATACCATATACCATTGAGATCAGTAAGACACAGGGTCTTAAGAAAAAATCAAAAAAAAATCAAAATCAAAAAATCAAAAATGTTTTATTGATTAAAACAGGAATTTCACATCAAGTCGCAAGGGCCCCTGTACTGGGTTGATATCCCGTATTACTGGGTACCCCGCTCATCCACCAAGGCGAACTTAATTCTAATCAATTTTTCACATTTATGATATTAGTGCGCGTGTTTGTGCTTGT
>DWJN01005157.1:0-11716 GCA_018248895.1 Carystus phorcus
AACAAACAAACAAACAAACAAACAAACAAACAAACAAACAAACAAACAAACAAACAAACAAACAAACAAACAAACAACCAAACAAACAAACAAACAAACAAACAAACAAACAAACTCTTCAGCTTTATATATTAGTATAAGATTATCACGGGCAAAATCGTAGCCAAGTACGGTTTAAACCCCGATATATTACATTTGTAATTCCTATAAAATGGGTTAAAGAGCAGTTTTCAGGGTATAACTCCCTGCGAATGAAACAATCCTGGATTCATCCTTAGTTTAACTAAATGTTTTTGATGTCGTAAAAGCTCCATAAGGATTTAACAAAGTTTTACAGTTTTCATTTCGAATTTCAAGGGCTAAGATATTTTAATCAATACATGGAAAACATTTAATCTAAACTCAAACCCATCGTTTATTTCATGTAGGTATTCTGGTAGATTTACCTAAATATAATAGTACCCTTATCTAAACTAGACTAGTTTCAGAGCAATGTTTAGTACTTAAGTAACAGGCGACGCCTCGAGCGCCTCCTTTTACAATGTATAGGTACTTTATAAATTATTACGTATACTGCCATGTATGTTATAACTATTACGAAATCACCTAATTGTTGATCTAATTCTTGGCCATACATCAATTAAATGCTGTTTCAAGGCAATTACTTTTGATTAATCTTAATAACGTACCTAGTAGATACCTACGTTTAATTTCCTAGGAAGCTCTGAGTTCTCCAGCATTAAAACACTAAAATAAAATATCCAAGTCACTATCCTGTTTACAATTCAAAGGTCTTTGGTTACTTCTATTTGACGTCATTAGCTTTTACCTTTCGGTGAGATGGATCGTTATACCTATATCAGAGTTATTTTATGTTGGTATTCAATTATTCTATTGAATTTACAAACGGTACTGCTATAATTAACTTGTATATTTCTATAATTAACTTGTATAGTACCTATATAAAGGTATTTTAAGATACTCAATATAAGGCTAAGCTTAGTTAGTTTAATTATTAAGATTCAGTCATTGTATAGGCAAACCGAAAGATTTTTATTTTGTCTATTTATAATACTAAAAATCATAAAAATATATGGCCAGATAAATACCTACGCGTAGAAATTATACAGGTACCTAATTGTTTGTTTTTTATGGTCTTTTCTATTTAGTTTTGTGTAAATGTTCTTGTCATTGAGACTGAATACTATTTTTATTAAAAATTATGTTTGCACTTATTCCGTAGATGCTGTAATACAAAAATAGATAAGTAACTGTTTGTTACTGTTTATAATGAAATTGTTAGTTTTGTTGTTGGTCTTTTCTTATTACTGGAATGTAGATTAATCGAATAACCCGGTTGCCCGAATTCCAGAAGTGCTATTTAAGCATTCTTTTGATCTGAGTTGATGTTGCTATTTGATTATACTTTTAGATTGCTTATAGTGAAGGTATTTTTTAGTATTTGGAATGAGGCTACTTTCACAGAATCTCATCACATTCGCATACAATTCAGTGTTCTGAGGATGATTTATTTTTATAAATAGATAAGTGTATATTTACATAATAAATCGCATTAACAAGTAAAATAAAATTAAAACCTATGAATTTTTAGTTTCACTGTCATAACGGAAGTGAACTGCGGTTTCGCGTGCTA
The DNA here is from genome assembly GCA_018248895.1 of Carystus phorcus. Taxonomy (NCBI): domain Eukaryota; kingdom Metazoa; phylum Arthropoda; class Insecta; order Lepidoptera; family Hesperiidae; genus Carystus; species Carystus phorcus. The sequence goes on from DWJN01005157.1 coordinate 1,655, forward strand.
AACAATTATAAAGTGTATTTTTCTAAGCATTAGAATTGTTATCAATAGGGAAATGTAAAGTTACCAAAATTTGCGAAAGTTCGAGATATGATTCATTCAGAGGCATGGTTATCCCAAACCTTTGAACAGTAATCGTTCAAATATGTGCGTAGGCAGATTAGCTCTATTCCACACATACCTAACATCACGCAATCAATCTTTCATAAACAGTGCTCTGAAGCTTGCCAAGTAACGAATGAAGTTGTATTTGCGTAATCACATGGTATAACCAAATCGTAAGAAATTGAAGCACGCACAGAACGAACCCAAACATATTAAGCTTATCGGGGAAAGCTCGGAAAGTGAGTTGCTAATCAGTCACGCTAACAGCTGTTGTACAGACAAACACAAAACATTATGAGAAATTGAGTTATCGATATTGGCAGACAAATTAATGTTCAATGGTTAAGCGATTTCTGTGAAAAATCTGCTATGTTGGATATCGATTTATTCGAGACAACTTGAATAACGTAGTTCGGGTAATTTTGATAAAAACAGAAGTTTCTGAAAACATTTCTGTAATATAGCTTATCCATAAATCTGCTTAAAATAAATTACTTGTTCCATGAAATTCTAATGATAAATTGGACGTATTTTTTATCAAAATGTCAGGATCTTCAGCTTCCAACTGCAAAGAGTCGATACAACCATAGTATCATTCTATCATTCATAGATATTAAGAGCATATTTATCGTTTTTGCGTAACGCTTGCTCTCGAACAGTTTTCTACAGTCTAAACAGTAAATACAAACAGTATTACGGGAAGCTCGCCTTTCGCGAAATCGAGTAAACAGTATACGTAGAAGAATGGGTGAAGGTTAACGTTATCCTAATTTTGACTGTGCGGTTACCAACAGCAGTATATGCCTGTACCTACGTGTAATATTATTGATTCCATCTATAATATTTGGTCGAAGAAGTTCTAATATGCTACATTTTTATAATATGAATTACCCTGTCAATATTTGACCTTTCTCATTAATCTCCCATTCATATCAACGATAGCCATATAGCATAGTATTATTTACATATGTAATTTTTTTAAATACATTTTTCTCTTTTTTCTCCACATCGACTCAGAGTTGACTGGTGAATAATGTCGTTAGACATTTATTTATATTCTATGTTCTTTAGTTTTAAAGGTGATAAATAGATAAATAAGTAAACATTAAATTATATGTATAAACCTAGTATGTAGATATTCTTATTTCAATTAATGAACCATACCCTCTTACTATTACATTGGATTGTAGTCGAGTATTACTTAACAAAAAGTACAGCATTAATTGTTACTGATACCTACCGATACCTCTTTAAATTATAATACTGTACTTATATGTGTACAGTCAATAATTACAACGATAAAACACAAAATATTATGTATGAATTTTTAAACTAAAATATATTGTTATAGCTTAATTTAGTTCTAAAGTTATACCAATATTGCTAAGAATTGTTAATTCAAAAGTGATTACAAAATAAATTGAATTTCTCTAACGGTTGAACCGCGTTTAATCCTCAGACTAAATTAAACTACTGTAGTAGAAATATTGCCGTAATTAAGCGGGAATACCGGCAGCTATAGCAGTGCCAGTAACTGTTGAACGAGCGCTTTAATCTTAAATAAATAACATAAAAAATTTACTTATTGTAAGGTTATAAAATAAAAATGTCTTAATAACAGAGATATGTTTAAGGGCAGTCCCGGAAGAAGCCTAGTTCTAATTCGCACCCTGTCCCGAAACTGACGTTCCTGACATGGTTCAGTAACTAACCTTTTGCCGTTGCTTTTCCTTTACCTAAAAGCACCTTTCCGAAACAGTGCTAGATTAAAAAATGACGCGCATAAGTGGATTGAGATAATACCTACTTATATGATTCTGAATTTGAATTTCACTTAGCTTCGGGTGGTACGTAACTGGATCCTTAACTTACAATTAACATAAATCATTACTCATATCATTATTATTAAATTATAATCGGTCGGTACCTGGATATACGACTGTTAATGGCAAAAATATTTTGAGCGTTTCCGTGCTGCTGAGGTCATGTCTAGCCGTCGCCTTGTCGGTTTCGATTGTTACAGTAAATAAGAGTTGTCAAGCCTTGCCGGAGGCGTTTGAATGGAATAAAATCTTCTGACACTTGGGTTGGTCACTAACCACGGATTGGTGGAGGCAATCCGCAGTTGAGCAGCTTGGTGGAGTATGCTTTAGGCCTCCTTAGTAATGAAGAGAGACCCGTGTCCTATAGTAGGCCAATAATGGTTTATAGGCAACATAAATCGTCGGGCTGTGAACGCTTAAAGTCATATTTAAGTAGATATAATATACATACATATGATATACAATATAAGTATTTCTCCACAATTAACACAGTTGTTTATATTGGAATAATTGACTAGTTCTACCTATAGAGAACCTATTTCGTACGTTCACAAATAGTACCCAAATGTGTTTGCACCCAATTGTAATTATTAGTTATTCATTGTTACCACGAGAACTTTACTACTTCATGAATGTAATGTATTATAGCTACACTAAAACCTTAGTAACTACTTTCATTCGAAACTATTGGATTATTATTTTCAGACATTAACAATATATTATACCTTTATTAACACCTTTGTCAAAACACGCGAAATATAATTTTGTAAGCGTCATTATTATTTGTTTTGTACTTTGTTGCAGTTGGGTTGAACAAAAAACCGTTTCTTCGATTTTTTGTATATATCTATCATTGTAATATCTATAATATTGTAAAAATATATGTATACTTATTTACCAAAAATATATCTTCACTCACCAACTAGTGACATTTTTATACAATTTTCTCCTTATGTCTCCTCACCTCTCTCCCATCTTACTTCACGTCACCTTACTTCAGCATTTTCTGCTACCCTCATTAGATTTTAAATTTCCTCTGTTACAATATACCACGTTAAAGGAGCCTAGAAATTTGATTCACGTTATACTATGCGATTTCAATTTGAAATTTACGGAAGGATAACGATAAGTAGGGTCTGCATTGGTTTTACGATCTGGAAATGACGTAGGTATATACCCGCCTTATCTATGGGACCCAACCCTTTCACAGTAAATTTTTCAAAACTTTGTCATTGTTATTTAAAACATTTACTTATATTTACTAAATATATTTTCAGACTCCTTATACAATTATTTAATTTTGTCTTAACTGATCCGATTCTATATTTATTTTACATTATAAATACAGAATTTGGCTATGTAATCTATAGTATAATATAGGCTAAGATTCATTGTACTCAATATGACTGTCTGTGTCCAAAATAAAAAATAAATAAATAAATAAATAACTTGAATATATGTAATATATATGCTTTTAGAATGTGCTTGTACATTTGTAAACTCGCTATAAACGAGAGTTACAAGAACAAGTCAATATATTAATAAATTTAATATATACAACACTCGCTTGATTCATTTAGATACGGTTTGAGATCCATTCGATTTCTATTAATTGTACCATAAGTTTATTTAATTTCTTCGTCACATTTTATATCAACCTTCACAGGTGCGATATCCACGTTACAAAATATCACATCGATGTTGTTGCTTTGGATTCGGTCATCGGTCATCCGTGTAATTAAAGCTATACATTTTCATGGAAACTATTGCTCTATACCCCTTACCACTGTTATCTGCCCAAGCCTCCATGATCCAAACTACATAGTCGCTGCTCGTTACCTGAGCTGGAGACATCCACAGATAAACTTTCAGCTTTTATAAAATGACGAAGGTCTGACGTTCTCAGACTCTTGTTCTATATAACAATGCATTAAAAATAAGAAGTTCGCCAACTTGTAAGTTCCGCCATGTTAGATTTAGAATCACATTACCCAGCTTAACATGCATTGTCATCCAAACTAAACGTATGTAAAAAAATCAGCTCAATCGGTTGAAGATATTTGCTTCAAAATTGAGTTGCAATATTCCACCCAAACAAACAGTTATAAACAAACAGTGAAGTTAAATAATTTTTAAAAAGGGTACAAAGCTTTTGCCTGCCGTATATACTCTTGCGCTTATGGACGTTATGTGATATTTTGCCGTGTCCAAGTGGATATCAGACGCACATTAGGAATCGTAGACAACACAATATTAAATTTTATAAAGTATAATTATGCGTTCTAGTCAGTTGATTCTGTCAATCAGTGGAGGTAACCGTTTACAATCAGATTTATGGGTCATTTAAAAAAAATACACTTTATCTACTACATGTAGATCTTGTAATTATGCATCTGCAAAGTACGGCAACAAAGTTGAATTGTCTTGGAAATAATGTCTTGTTTTATAGAGCTATAAACCAGTAATTACCACTTTTCACTCATTTATTGCCAATGATTTCTGAATGAAATAGGACGTAACAATTTAGGCTGTAACAATGTAGGCCATAACAATTATAATTAGACCATTTACATTGTAATTGCCTCCTACTTCTTCGTGGTCGACGTTACTTCGGCGATTTCCCCACTATTACGGTGTACTTAAATGATGACAACTGTTTACTATCAGAAGGCTTATCACCTTTTCCATCATCTCTCGGTAACAAAACGGTTTGATTTATATGTTCCAAGTACCATTCGCCTGATTTAATTGTAGATGAAATTACGAGAAAGTCGGATATTTCCTAGTTTGTATCATATGTGTTAATATTATTTTCAAATCTTATGAAGATACCTTTTATTATTTTTCAAATAAATAAAGTATGATTAGATAAGGTTTTTGTAACACAGACTAAGAAAACTTGAGAATTTTGTAAATATTTGATTGCACATCTTCATTCTCATCGTGTCATGTAATATCCGCAGTTTTCACAATATTACATTTATTATTCTAAATTCTAAGAAACTGTTTTCTTGAATTCGAATTGAATTAATAATCGATGAATAAATTTAGTAATACTACTCTATCGGCATTTCTAATGCAACTAAAAGGTATTATCCTTGTAAGAATGCAACTATTTCGACTTTAAGTTAAAAAAGTGAAACAAAACGCTAAAATTACAAGAACTGAAGTAAAAATTCCTTTCTCTTCTTTCGTGGAGTCGGTTTATCTTCCACTTTACATTGCCAGTAGAATGATTTTAAATTTTAAGTATAAAAGTTAAGTAAATTGGTATTCATGGAGTTAAGTGAAATACTTCCTGGAGAAGTAATATTAGGACGCCCTAGTTATTAATGAATGTATTATTTATTACTATTATGCTATTGTTTGGCTAGCACATAACTCAGTAGTAATTTTTATTTTAACAGTGATAGTCTAGCGACCTTAAAGTAGGTCTCTTGAACGCAGTAACCAAAGTTCGAATCCTACATGCATCTTAGGTTGAAGATTTTATTTTTTATTTTTCCACTTGTACCTATAAGACAATGTTGTCGCTTATATAAAAGCAATGATATAATTTTTCTATCTTTCCTAAGTGCACCCTACACATAATTTATTAATTTCATTTGTTTCGTTAGAAAATATCGTGAAGAAACTTGTTCACCGGAAAGTTGTCCATAATGTTCTCAAGGGAGGTAAGTCTTAAAACTTGCTAAGTACGGCTGATTCGTACTAAGGGATATACGTCTCCCAATGCGAGAAAAGTTCTCTGTCCAGCATTACAAGAGTTATAGGCTGTGAAGTTGAATCCTTGCCTATTCTATGAGTATGATTTCCCGATGTGAATGTTGAAATTTAAAAATGGTCCGTAGCCTAATTAAAGCATCTCCGCCTGCTGAGCAAAGGGTTCAATGCCCTGCCAAAACGGATATAAATGGAATTATTGTTTATAGCCAAATCGTGGCTGATTATATCTCATTTGTGCATATCTCCGGCGGTCTTACTATATGGAAATCCACTTTTCTATTAATACGTAATGGCTTTCCCCAATCGCTATTTACAATCGCTTTCGAATAAGTATCTTCGGATACCTCGTGTTCGGTTAATATTATATTTTAGAATACCAGCTGTCCAGTACCTCTGGGGGCTCCGAACCACGTCGCGTCCTCTCGGATATAATGCTTTACGTCAACAGATTATAATACTCGCACTCCTCAATTACGGAAATGTAATTTGGGAATACCGTTCCCCTAAAGGGAATCAAATTAACGAACACCATAAATCCCCATTAATCGGGGAAGTTCAAGGTTTTATGACAGTTTGCCGTGGCATTATTTAAACAACTTTTGATTAAAATCAGTGTTGTTGAAATGTTTGATATTTTTTCCGTGATAGATAATAGTCGAAGCGAGAACAATCTATGAGTCTCGAAGACTAAAACTTAAGTAGGAAGGACAAGAGTAGGTAACGTGGATTCTCAGTATATTTGCCCACAATGATCATATCACTTAGGTAGGAAGAAAATCAAATTTGATCAATACATATTGAACTCGATTTGAAAAATAATAAAATTTATTTGAAGTCGTTATTACGAACACTGAAAATATGCTTTTTACAAATACATGTTAAGGTTGGTCTTAGTAGAAAAAGCGGGATGGATCCAATTAGGTTTTCCTACTCACAAATAGGTAGTGCAAGTTATGGCTATATATTTGTACACGGTCCGATTTTCATAATATTCTTTGGCGTAGACGTGCAATTCGTGGAATGAATTTCCTTTTCAGGTATACTTTGGGCGTTATAAAACGGAGAGTTCTTCAAAATAGCAGCTTTCATGGGCAGCCTTGTAACGCTCAAAGTATATTGTAAACATTGCAAATCTTCTGATATTGCGTATACCACAAATGGTATTCGATGCATTTATGACTTTGTATATACCATGAGTAATTTTATAGTGCCAATAGTTCTTAGTTCCATAATACAGTTGGTAGTTTTATTGTTAAGAACGATCTCTTATAAACAATAATCAAGCTGTTAGAATGTTTTAGGGACAAGTAAAAAGAAAGCTATTCGTATATATCAAAAACAAGGTTCATAACTCTCGGCGACCTTTCTTAATTTAGTTGTCGTTAAATTGTATAGGGATAGGTATAGGATAACAGGTTCATCTCCTATAATTTTCTTTTAACCTACATAATAGCAACTATAAAAAAGTTTTAACAAAAAAGTAAAATCGCCTTAAAAAATAATAAAATAATTTGATGAGGAAACTGTTTATGAAAACTGGCACTGCCTTCCTAAGCAGTAAGTTTCATTTTACTCTTTTGAAGGCAGTTTTACGAAGAATTCTTAAAGTTTGAAGAGTTGTTTGCCTTCGAAACTAATTGTTAAATACAAAAACATTTTAGCTAGCGATATTTCTTTTTATTGTTATTTTTTCCCAAAAGCTAGAGTTTTCTGACAATCTGTAATCATCTATTTTGCGTTGCATCTTCAGTTTCTGTTAGTGGCCAGCGCTTAAACTGTCGCGCCGTGTCACCTCTTCTTCCACTCTCTTAGGGCTTGCGTCGGTGCGCGTAACATAATTATCAAATCTTGACCAAAATAAAATGGGATCAGTCCGGGAGCTTACGCTTTCAAATAATAACTAAATTAGTAATTCTAAATACAGCTTGTTTTATTCTATTTTTTTTTCTGCCGTTTCTTCTTCTCCTCCTCCTTTTTTGTTAAAACCTAAAGAACTCGACTACCGAGAATCATTAATAATGTACTTAGCTAGTAAGTGTATAATAACACGCGGTGTAGTGCAAGCAATTACAAGTAACTTCAATTATAATTGCCAACAGATGGCTTCTGAGTTCCATCGCAACTACTGTGGTCAAAGGGCATATTGTTCGGTACAAAGATAATACTTATATGATAGCGGGCAATGCTCTCTTAGTTATAATTATAATACAAAGTCTGTTTTAACTGATGACAGAATAATCTTTATGTGAGGACTAATTGTTTCTGAACTATGCTTTACGCATGCTGCTACTACATTTTATTAATGTAGGGAACAAAATATTACACTATTGCATGAAACAATGGTCCATCAGTTTATACAAATAATAATTATAATAATACTCTTTATTGTACACCAAAACAAAAAACAATGCAATACATAAACAATAATATACAACAACAATATACAATACATAAAAAATAATTACATAAACAAAAACTATATGAGCTTTACGTTGCAAGAAATGTAACTTAAATGACTTTTAGTACAGGTACACCGTGGTATGAGATGTATTTTTTCTTGCTGAAAATTATATTTTTACTTGTTTATGTGCTGATATACTGATAATGCGATAAGTATGTAACCATAAACTCCTAATAAAACCTCAATAAAATTTAACCATGTCGGGGGTCTAAATATTGTAACAATTGGTGCAAAATATCCGACAGTTTCACGAGAAAACATCGTGCCTCAACCCGCACCTTCTCTAAACGATAACGTTTTACGATAACAGGCGGATTATCATTCCGTACACTTTCACATAATACTCTGGCTTTACGTGCTGTAGTAATAAAATGACTCGAATTGAAATAAACTCGCCCGTAATTTTTCCACTACAGAAAAAGTTCATCTACAAAAAAGTCCTATATTCTTTAATCAATTACCTACTGTTCAGAAACATTTTACTAATCAAACTGATTCGAAAAATTCAAAATTGTATTATAATTTGAGTTACAATGTTGATCATTAGAACGAATTTATGTTCATGCCTATATTTTGTTTCTGTAAATTCATTAATTTCTATAGGGGTATATTTTTCATTCTATGATTATTTGTCAAAAACAAAAAGGATCATTGGTTTTGTGCAAAAAAATTCTACATCACAAACGCACAATAAATAAACGACACTCGTTCAGATTAAGCCATCTGTGGCAATTATAATTGTACACACGTTTAAGTAATTACTGTGTTGCGTGTACCGCTTACATGCGTTTGCCAGCTTTTAGCTAGATTGCAGCAATTGTAGGGCCATGGTGCATGCAATGGATATTCATATTGTTTTTGCTGGTTCTGTATTTGCTGTAATGAAATTAACCGTACGATTTTATTCTCATGGATATTTTATTAAATTTAGTGTTATTTTTAACCTTAACTCCTTTACAATATGTTAGTTATCTATTATATGATTCCTTTGCGTAAAATACGGAACTGTTCCCATTGGATTATAATGTACATAGGAATTTCAAAACAAGAGTAAATCTTCTAAGTTGTGTGCATTACCATCCACAGGCTATATCACTGAATTTCTGATAGGATAGTAGTCAAGCATAAACTTATAATGTGAATGAAAAAATAACCGATATTCATCATATTTATTCTAGCATAAACTATACATTTAGTTCTCTCATTTCTCTTACAACCTCCAAGTCCTAATATTTGTTATTGAGAAATTCCTTTGGATAAAATACGCTTTTAGTGTGTGAAGAGACAGAAGGGCACCCAACGCAAACATTCACCAAACTGTCTTGTCTCTCGACTACCACGTAACATACAATGTTCACGATTATGTTAAACTCCCGTCTCCCCAGTTGAACGTCGATAGTAGGGTTATAACAACAATATTATCTACTAACGTACACAATTCTATTCATCCAGCTACGTGTTACTTTACGAGTACTTTAAAGAACATTTTGTGACCGCAACTTTATAAGACCATTCTCCACTTCAACTTAACTCGATTAATGATCAAATGCTAGAATATAAGAAGTCGAGTGAGGTTGAGGAGATATATAGTAAGTTAAGGAAAATACTTTTTTTCTGTAAATCAAGTTACTGATACAATATTATTTAAATATAGGTATACGCAATATTTGGATTTGCAATCATAGTAAAAGTTAAATTCGACGTGATGAGCAACTACGAGTATCTATATTTGTACTAAAGGTTTGGTAACGCTGAAATCAATTATCATGAAATCATTTCCTCCTCATAGAGTCAGTCCTTAATTATCCATTAAATACTTTAATAACTGCCTTTAGGATAAACATATTATTAAATAAGTATGGTAAGTCAATTCGTGACATCTACGTATATATCTTTTAACGGCTGACATTTTAATAATAAAAATATTTTTTTTTATTAAGACAGACATAC
>DWJN01005158.1:0-11714 GCA_018248895.1 Carystus phorcus
AAACATTCCACTCCTCCATAATAATACTCTTACATACCCTCTAGTATATTCAACAAATGTATTATTACTGTTATTATTAGTTTTTAGTCCTTTTATTACTGTATAATTTTTTCCCCTCAGATGTGTATCTTTCCTTTGAATCCGCCATCATTTTCTCTCTTTATATATATCTTCATATAGACTGTGACTTAATCAGAACTAATTATATTAATTTTAATATATCATATGGTGTCAAATCTAAAGTCACGTATTGTATGCACCTCTAATTTTCCCCCATATTGCCACGCGCAATGCTACTTGAGAAACAGGAAATTCTACTTAGTACCGGGTTTCTGTGCGTTTCGCTTAGCGTTTATTTCTTTAATTTGGGTCTATAGACTCATGGAGAAACTCATTTCGTTCCCCGCAGTGGGTTTAATGGGCCAACAAAGTTAATTTTCTCTCTTTAAGCCTGGCTTCGTGACCTTGTACGTAACAAAACAAATACGTTTAAATTAGTTTGACCTTAAATACAAGAACGCTTTTTAGGCTACTGTAATGAAATGTAAAAAATGTGTTTGTTAGCGTAGCTCATTTACATAGCATATGTTATGTAGAATTTTATGCTGCAATCTTACCAGAAAATTGTGTTGAAGTGGTTGTATTTGAATTAAAAAGTAGGGACCTTTATAAACAAACATTTCAGAACAATTTTAATAGTCAGTGGTTCTCAATTCGTTTGTACTTTTTTATGTGTTTAGATCTATAACTTTTTACTGGGTAGACCGATTTCAAAATCGGTCAGAATCGGTCGAATCAAATCAAATCGGAAATAAATTTATAATGGGGGGCCTCTTTATATGCAACAGAACCCAAAACAATGTTTTTTTATTTTATCAATTTGTTTGTATAATATCTGTATGTTAGTGCACGCGAAGTTGGCTGGGTCACCTGGTACAAAATAAATATCGCGAGTAACTGAATTATTATAAAATGTTCATAAACTACAACGTTTTAACTTTAAAATCATAATAACAAACCAATATAGCACGAAATTTGTAAATAAAATACCTCCCCTTGAACAGGCTCGCAGAAAATATCTGTGCACGTTTCCAAATGCCGGGTCTTTAAAACAAAACAGAAGTGCTCTTAAATATTCCGATTTAATTGTTGGGGTACACTCAGTAGAATACACACAGAGAGCTTAGGTACGTTTCTCGTACAAAGTATCGTTTCGTAAAAAGTAAAAATACCTTTGTAGCCCTTAATGCAGACACCCTGTTGTATAAAATGCAGCATAGTTACAGTTTACATTGAGAAAAAGTATTGAAAGTTAAATTCTGTATCTATCTATCTATCTATCAACCTGTGGACGTCCACTGCTGGACATAGGCCTCTCCTAATTTACTCCACACCGACCGGTCCTGAGCCTTCTGAATCCAGCGGATGCCCGCCGTCTTCTTCAGGTCGTCAGTCCACCTGGTCGGAGGGCGACCTATGCTCCTTTTTCCGAGACGTGGTCGCCATTCTGTATATGTGTTATAATATGTTAATGCTTTACAAATATTTATCACTATTCCGTAGCGTAACCTGAATGAATAAATAATATCTTGACGTCCCACGATTTATTTCATTTAGTTAACGACATAAATATTATTTTTTATCAATGAACCCCTTTAACATAAATCATCTCTTTATTATTTTATTTTGATTCTCATTGTTATGTATTAAATTCTATTGTCATCATAAAGATGCAATGTCAATCTGTCAACAGGAGCGTGGGCAAATTTCATTTACTAGATATGACCGAGATAAATAAACAAAGAGGTAAACCTAAATAAAACTGTATACAACCGTCATTGTGAAATACACATTTGCCAAAATGAATAATGACGAATTTATCTACAAAGCCGGATTTAGGACATTAGAAGACTAATTCAGCATGTTATTCAGATATTTGGGGACTAAGATGGAACGCTTATCTCTTTAAGTCGCTCGGCCCAATGCCGTTGTTTAGTCAATAATTCCACTCAAACTCGTAATGAAGGCTCGTTCTTGACAGGGTCTTTAGGTTTTTCTAATTAAGAAGCTCTATTAGCAAGCTTGTGTCGGGCGCTATTCGTTTAAAGTACTAAGTACTCTGTAGCGAAAATTAGATTGGAATTTTTATACTAGCGTAATTGCCAGTTAGGTTAAAGGTGTTGTTCATGTGGTTCAAAAGAATATTGAAGTAGTAATTTTAATTTAAATATATGAAAGGGTAAAGTAACTGAAGTATTAAGATGAATGTTAGGATAACAAGAACGCCTGGAAATAGTAACCACAACTAGTTAAAACTAAAAATTAATTATGTTATGTATTAGGTTTATAATAAGAGCTTAGGAGATTACAGAAGAACTGTGAACGCATTATACATATAAATCTTCCTCTTCAATCACACTATCTACTAAAAAAACCTTATAAAAATCCGTTGCGTAGTTTTAAAGATTTAAACATACATCGGGACAGAGAAAGCAACTTTGTTTTATATTATGTAGTGATGTACAGCATATGCGTACTCACTCTTATATACACACACATACATAGATAGATAGAGAGAGAGAGAAAGAGAGATAATAATAGAGAAAAAAGAGAAAGATAAACAGATGAACGCACATATTTCACCCAATCCTGTTTCATTCGATAGCAACGGTACTTAGTGAAACTGGTTCACTATTATTTGTGTAACATAGTTTGATAGTTGGCAAACTTTTAAATTGGATATGTCACTTTATGACATTGAGAGCTTTGTAAATAAACAACAAGGTATTGTATAAAAAACTTCAAAAGTTAAAAAGTTTTACCACTAGCGCTCGTTCATCCAATTACCCATTGTCGATCACTCACTATTGGGTTCATATTTTTTCTATCTGTTCGTATATTTAATTGATACACGTATTTTATGGAAGATATCTGAAAAACTTATACTGAAGTATGTTTAAAATATTTGCCTGTTTGTGTGTATTTTGATCCTGCTAATCAGAAACAGCGAACCTTAGTTAATGTTTGTTTAATTTCAATGGGTTTAAAGATAGAAAATATTATGTCAATATAAATCATTTCGTCGAAACAATTATTGAAAAAATTTTCTCATATAAATTTGGTTCATATTCCGCTTGCTTATTTCTTAGAATAGGTGACCCCGAAACCACCAAGGGCTGGTTGCATAGTTTAGGAATAACTTACTGAATATACTGCATACGCTGAAGAAAACTAACATAATTTTAATTCTCTCCACTTACCAATACTACACTTCGACCTATTTTCACGAGCTATATAAATAAGCTGCATTTTATAAGAAAACGTTTCTGAAATTCCACACGATTTTACTGTGCGAGTACATTTATTAGACTTCGATACGACTCAAATACTTAAGCCTTAGACTTGTTTGAATTTATAGCATTCCAGCACAAGTATGTTTGGAGTTATAGCCTTCAGAATTCTTTCGTATAATGTGACGACAACTTTTAATACTGACACTTAAACAACCTTGTATCTGTTTTTACGTAAAATTATCAGGAAATATGATGACTATAATTTAGATGGTGTCAGAATGTGTGGTAACCCATTACTCACAAGATTATCTCATGATACATTTAGCATCGTTTTAAAGATCTGAATACAAGTTCATTATAAGTTTTAACGAATTTAAATCTTGAAAGAAATGGTAATTAAATCTTGTATTCGCTTATAAGAAAAATCGTTATTTAATAAAAACAACTAGATACAACGCTAATACCGTTTTCCTTATTGCGTAGAACTGTATTATATTACTGATTGATTTAAAAAGTATCAACTTTCGTGGTATTATATGAATCTGGTTTAATTTATCAGTATCGACACAAATTGTATTGTTTTAAGACACTTTCATTATTAAGATAAAAATGGTTATAGTGGGTTAACATTAAAAGCTAGACATATGCTGTCGGAGTCCTTTATTTAGATCTTTTAGAGGGGAACAATAATGTAATACACGATTTTTGAGTAACTTTCACCTTTACTCAACGCACGCAACGAAAGCTCAAAATGTTGCCGATTTTGCAATATTCTTTATTGCTGCTTCTCTCCTATTCCTCTTAGCGTTATATTGTATAGCCCATTGCATTCCATACATAAATGAACTATCTCAAACTAAAAGAATTTTTCAAATCGGTCCAGTAGTTCCTGAGATTAGCCCGTTCAAACAATCAGACAAACAAACTTTTCACCATTATATATTCGTATAGATTTAACTGTACCTACGAATGAACGATTCGAAATCAAAGTAAAAAATACTTGGAGACATGCACGTCACGTACACAAATAGCGTGTGTTGAGAGGATTTAGGAAAACCGAGTTCGTTGGACGTTCTCTTTGCTTGCTTTAAGTGAATCCCTTTGAGTAAAAGCCAATGAATAGTGAACAGAATGTCAAAGATAGTCACAAGTTTCAAAGGGTTAACAAGCTATAAATTCTACACGCATCTTTGATTGTAAGGTCATCTGACTCGGAATAGTTGTCTCCTCTACTTATATGCGTATTTCAATGTTTATTTCTAGGAACACACAATGATAAAATAGTACTATTACAACCGTACCTTTCACCGCGGTGTGGAAACTTTTAATTCGTATTAGTTAATACATTTTGTATTATTGCAATAAAAATATATATAATGTGTATTTGTCAATTGTATAATTACTCTGTTAAACTACTATACTAATTACTTTATACATCGGTATAAATTTATCGAACGCTGTAACCTAATTACTTATACAATTCTTTAACATTTATTATTGTACAAAGGCAGTATGTACGAGTATATAGATTATGTATGAATCTACGATATTATTATTGATTCTTGTAACTGCCACAAATTCTCGCCTTCATTATAGGATGATCGGCAGAGAATGCCACAAACCATTAGGTCACTTTTTGTAAAAACTTGTTTTTCAGGTTTTACAAGAAGTTTTAAATAATAATTTCATCCATATCTCTTTGCTTCAGTAGTTATCTGGTAAAGAATGTATCGAGCATTAAGCTCTCCATTTGTACTGTAATATTTTTGTTGTAGTCAATAAGGGTTAATCAATAAATAATTAACACATGTAAAATGGACAGATAAGTAACAGTTTTATTATTCAACAAAATTTCTGTTGTCGTTTCGCCAAAAGCTCGCAGCAATAGATTTACCCTAAAAATTAGAGAAATATTACTGAAGTCAAAATATATTTTTTTTTATTTCAGATTATAGTCCCCATATTATAAATACCTTACAGACTATCATATGTACTAATTTAACTTATAACTAAGTCCATTTTTATCGGCAACGTGTATATAAGTGACCCTATTCAAGATATATTTCAAATGTGCTAATTAAACCCAAGAGAATATTTACTGTAAACACGCAGTTAGAAATAACGGTCAAAAAAGATGTTTATAATTATTCATTTGTCAAATTGTAATGTAGAATTTTACAGGGATAAGTTAAGTTCAATACCCATATTGGAGCTGAAATCGTTCTTACTTTTGGCTTAATTATGATTGGATAAAAAGACGTATCCCGCGGGTTTCAATGATTATACCTACAACATAATTATGTGCAGATATATCTCGGGGCTATTGGCTTATTATTGGGGCGGCGAACACACCCTTGAGCAATTCCTAACATGTTTCATAATATCTGGGGGCTCATAAGAGCTATTTCTCCGTATTTACTAACCACAATTAAATCCGTATTATTTATGTTATATACCTTCAACTTAATATACAAATTGAATCCATTACAGAATTATTTAGCAGCTGTACCGGGCGTGAATAACAAATCGAAAATGCACTTTTTCAGGGCAGACATTTTAAAGTTTAAGTTTCATCTGTGAATTCTGATTTTATGTTAATAGATATTTTTATCTGAATGTCTATTAATTTGCTTTGAGTTTTCAGATCACTATGAATTAAACAATTCTAATACATTAGGAAATATATGCAAGTCGACCCATTAACTTTTTCACGCCTGGTACTGTTTTATTTTGGATTTTATAGATATTGTAGGATATTGTTTGTGACAATATAATATATTAGGTATCATTATTACGATATTAATATTATTACTAGTATTATTATTTTTCGTCAAGCTAAGCTATCTCATTTTGCGAATGGGGATTTAATAACCAGTAGGTATTCATCTTGATGCGCTCATAGCCCTATGCGATCGACAGAGTAAAGCAACTGCGGGCACGGTCAGTACCTGAATGGATAAACGCTAGTGGCAAAAAATTTCTTGAGCGTTTCCGTGCTTCGGAGGGCACGTTAAGCCGTCGGTTCCGATTGCTATAAACTTAGCAGTCGTCAAGCCATGCCGGAGGCCTTCAGACGGTTTAAAAACATCCGACACTTCGGTTGGCCACTAACCCCTCCACCAATCCGCATTGGAGCAGCGTGGTGGAGTATGCTCTAGACCTTCTCAGAGTTGAGGAGAGACCTGTGCTCAGTGGGCCATTAATGGGTTGAAGGCAGGCACGTATTCATCAAAATAAACGCGAACTATACCAAAGACTTATATTTGGTATAACTTGTTACAGCATCGTCACAATTTTCTCGCGAACCTATTGAAATGAAAAATCTTTTGTTAGATACGTTACGATGAAGTTACCCATTTTTGTGAGAATCTATGTTATATTTTCATAATACATTCTTGTAACGTTCCACGTGAAATAGTAGCTAATTAAAACACTATCACGTTCTTTATCCAATTTCCGAAGTTGCTTACACATGTTGTTTACGTTGTCTACAGAACAAACCCGCGGCGCAATATTTTCTGGGAAAATATTAGGTGCAGCTATTGAAACTAGAAACCTTGTTTGTGCTTTAGATTAGACCATAGATATGTATTTAATATATATAACATATTATACACTTTTCTATATCATCTTTATATATATAGTTCTTCTGTTCGTGTGTATGTCACTGATCTTCTCCTAAACGGAAAAGATTTTGATGTTTTTTTTCTATGTTTAAATTTATTTGAGAATGGTTTAGATTCGAAATCGAATCTATGGAATGTTTTTATATGCTGCAAGATAACATCTAATAAGTTTGTCAGACTTTACGCTGTAATATATACTCATAATAATAGCTTTATTTATGTCACATGCAAAAGTGAATTGTCGATTTACTAATTAAAATTCATTTAAGAGATACATTACATTAATGAATAAATTAAACATTATAAACATTTTAATTTAGCAATTTATAATACATACTCCCAATCATAATAACTTTAAATTACATTTCATTTCTTTATAATTGATAGATAATAAATAAAATTATAGTAACTAAATAATAATTAAATGACTAAATTTTAAGTACATTGGGATTCATCGTATGGGTAAAAACCTCCTCCAAGGATTTCCAATTATCTTTGTCTGTAATATATAGAATACTCAAAAATATTCTAAAACTTTTTCTATCGAATCGAATTTTAAATCTACACCATCCCCAAATCCAATTTAACAAACACAAAAAAACTTAATTAAAATTAGTCTAAACGTTGAAGAGAAATTTAGTGATGTTATGTAAACAGAACTATTTTATAAGATAAATCAATTTTTGTACGTTTGTCCTTTATACTTCCGTAGTGATTGAACTGATTGTGATGAAACTTTTATGGATTGTTGTCGTGTATGGAAATTGAAGTCTGTAGTAATTGGTGTTTGACAACATGTTAACAAACACCGAAGTCTAAAATTTACTAATTTTTTTTTTAATTTTTGATAATAGAATTGTCTGTCAGTCAATAGTTGAATAAAAATTACAAACACGCACTATAATATTGTTATTAGTAAGATTAGAGTATAAATTTGTTGCACAGCAACGACTGCTGGTTTACCTAGACTATGTATAAAACGAGAAAGCCTGTCTCACCGACGAATTCATTGAATCCCAGCACAAATCCTTGGAGTCTTCTTTTAATTTAGGTAAGTGTTAAGGCCTGGTTTTTCGAAATTCCCATGCGAAAGGGATTAAAAGGATTTATAAATTAGATAAATAATTACTTTATTTGCGTAAGAAAACTTATTGAGAGACTTCTAATTCAGCATCGATAGGCAACTAAAATCACTAATTCGTTAAAACAATTTTCGGGAGATTTTAGGAATTTCTCTGGAAAAGGAATAAAGTGGATTTATATTTTGGTACAATAGGACATAGAAATTGAAATATATAATTAGAAACACTGAAAATTATATATTAATGCTACACACACGTAGACACACCAGGATTCCTTGATTCGTGAGTGCCTTGGACAACACACAGACCGAAAACAGTAATTTATACTCATCATTCAAATTTCTGTCTCGCTGGGAATCGAATCTACAACCCTTCGAATGGCGATCCGGCGTGGTGACTGTTGTGTCCAGGGGATAGGAAATAAATTCGGTAAACATTTTTGCCTATGCTTTATTTCAGCAACGACATTGCAGTATTTATTTAATTAACGCACGAGTTATCGCGGACCTTACAGTAAGTTAACATATTTTACAGCGAAATACAATATTATTTTAATATGTCATAAAGTTAAATATAAATTGATCATAGAAAACCTAAATCAAGATTAAGATACATGAAATCTGCACAATTTTAGCAGCCTGAAAAAATGGGTAGATAAATTAAAAGTGTTTCTTTTATTGTATTATCCTTGACTTTCCTCTCGTATCTTTTCCTAAAATAATTATCTATTTCTTTATTAAAATCATAAACTCGAAATCAAAGTAAGGTACATGAATAAGACAAATTAAAAGTTTTTCTTTTTTGTATTATCCTTGACTTACTTTCGTATCTTTTTTCTATCCTTTCCTTATGTATCTTTTCCTTACCTAAGTTAGATTTTCACTAAAATTTTAAAGTGTGTTAGAGCCGGTATTGATCCCTGTTATACGAGTTCAATTCGCTCTTAACCTGATTTTTTTTTATTTGACTCATCACGAAGTACTCTTAACCCGATTTTTATCTCATTAAAGTTTCATGAAATAATTTTCTCGCATATGATTCAGGTAATATGTTTTATATAATGACACGTGGTAACATAATTATACTATAAGATTTACCTTAGTGGTATTTTACGATTTTATGTTTTATTAAATGAGATTCTTTATTCAAATTAAAATATTTATCGGTGACATATATTTTACTATGTTAATCATGTTTTGGCTTTTACAATTGGAAAAATGGGAAAAAAACCTCAGCATATATTTTTTTATATCTATACGCCTATACAAATAATATAAAGCTGAAGAGTTTGATAGTTTGAACGCGGTAATCTTAAGAACTACTGGTTCGAATTAAAAAAATCTTTTGTGTTACATAGTACTGTTACCGAGGAAGGCTATAGACTATATAACATAACGTTACGACCAATAGGAGCTCAGTAGTGATAACAAACGTTACAAAAACGGGACAAATGTTCCAAGGTGATACGAAGTTCGCCGGCTCTACTAGTTCTCAATATAGTGAGTAAGTAATATCTATAAGCGTCGATGATCATTAGCATCAGGATGCTCATATGTACATCTGCTATTTTTATCTTTAAAAAACTTTAGATTTTTATCTTTAAAAAGCTGTTCAGCATTTTTTCAATTGATGATGATGTCTGATTATAACCATAATTTATTGTTGACACATTTATAATGTGGCTTAATAGGTATCACGCCGGATCGCCGTTTGAAGCGTTCTGGATTCGATTTCTAGTGCGGTAGAAATTCGAACGATCAATTTAAATTTCTGTTCTTGGACTGGGTGTGCGTGTAATTGTCTTTCTGTGTTGTCGATGGCAGCCACGGTGTATCCTAGTGTGGGGCTATGAGTGGGTATCGGTATTTATTATTTATTTACTTACAATATTTGTATTTTATACCGATCTTTTGTCTTGGTTACATCTATCGTGGTTACGACGAGAAATATGATGCCGATCCTTGGTTTTAGATAGATCGACCGTGATGGATATCGGTAATTAGATAATGTCGATACAAAATATCGTGAGAACCCATACCCACTATTAAGCATTTAAAAAGCACACAAATGACTCCCCACTTCTGAACCATTGTAACAATTTCCTGACAAAAGCGCATAATTCATTTGGATAAAAACAATTTGTCAAACAAACCAGCGAATCGGATGCTAATACGATGAACATTTCAAATTCACTGTACACACGCGAGCACAGACGGTATACGTCAAACGCTGCAATTTAAATTGGCCAAAAGTGTACAGGCAAGGAAAGTTATTATAAAGTTTATTAGGGCACGTCATTTGTTTCTTAAAAGGGAATTTATATTCAAGGGACGCTTAGCGCTTCGTCAGTCCCAACCGGTCTGTTTATTTTCTTTTAATGGGAACAGGTAAAAATATTCGTTAATATATTTTTAATGAAATTATTAAATCCCTGGTTCGGAAAATTAATGGCACTAAGCTCATTTACATCCCAAAGGGTTTTTAAGTGCGTCGTTCTTATTATTATATTTTAGGTTCTAATTAATACGTTTTTTTATTTATTAATTCCTTTTTTACTTTATTTCTTAGTTGTACGAAAAGACGAGGATAAGATTCCATCTCTTAAGGAGTTCAACCTTCGATAATACTCTCACTGGAATTGAAATAAAAGTTGTTTTAATGAAAACAGCCGACAAATAGATAAAGCAACGAGCCATTTTACTATCAACGCATATTGTCGTCCATCGACATTATCACCAAGGTAAAACTGATATGTTGCCAGACAAGAAAGGATAAAACTAAATGTGTATACAAAATTGAGTTGCATGATTTCACCCGAATAAACATATAGTTATAAATAGTTACATACATAGAGACGTACAAACGTAGTGCCATACATACATTGTAAGTAACAAAAAACTTAAAAAAAAAGAACTGGCCCATGACGTATAATTTGGCAGCTGACTCAAACGGGTGGTAGCTTGCCGGGGATGTCACGAAAACATAATCAGCTTTTGAAATATGTAGATTTGAGAATAATGATTCACAAATGAGCCAGATAGAAAATCGTTTTTTAAATAATTTAAATAGACTTTATTCCACTGGAAATAACTGGATTTTTTCTAGCCCATTTTTTTTTATGCCGTAAGCCGGCAAACGGTCAGACGGGTCACCTGATGGTAAGTGATCACTGTCGCCCATGGACATTAGAAACACTAGGGATGTCACCAACGTGTTGCCGGCCAAGAAGGAAGAAGGAGGGGAAAACAGAACTGCCCATATCATTAACCAATCTCTTACAAATGAAGATCTATAAATTATACCTCAAACCTATTGGAAATTGTGATTTTGTGAGAGGAAATACACTATATTCTATATAATAGTTAAGTTATTAGCGTATAGCATACGATATAGGATAGCGTCGTACGAATCCAATAGTATTTCTATATAATGTTCCGTCTATTATTGACTTATTGGTGCGACGTACACAGCCGCGAGGTATATTGCTAATATGTTTAAATAACACCCGTAGGAGCAATAACTTTTAGCTGTTGCTTCGTCGAATTACATGTAATAATCAAGCGTGTAGCAAACATTCATTCTTTGATATTATATGGAATAAACATCGCTAAATAATTGTAATAGCAAAATATATAATCTTCTTATACATATAACTGTTTGTCCTGACTGACAGATCAACGCACAGCCGAAACCGTTATATCTAGAGATTTGAA
>DWJN01005159.1:0-11714 GCA_018248895.1 Carystus phorcus
AGTATGCTCTAGACCTCCTCAGTGTTGAGGAGAGACCCGTGCTCAGTAGTGGGCCATTAATGGGTTGAAGGCAAGGCTTTAGTTATCTATTTGCAATTGTCAACTCCGCACCGCGTCTGATTACAAGTTATTTTAAATTTAACAATCAATTTTAAAATAAAAAATATATAGGTTTTTATTATTGTTGAATAATTAAATTAAAATATCTGGATATTCTTAACTACAGTTAATTCACTACATACTAATATTACGTTAAAATGATTGCTAATTTATGCAATTAATAAATAGTTTTTGATTATATTTATATTTGTAAATAACTAACTAAGTTAAGGCACTCATTGTATGTTGTTATTATCGTTATTTAACGTAAGTACGTTAAGCATAGCAACGGTTACCATGGCAATGAATGGCGTCCTATGCTGCTATGATTTACGGCTCACGAAGTCGCCAGGATGTCAGGGGGCGTCGACGCTCTCAAACAACCAACACCCATGCTAAGAGTTAAGACCGATATGGTGAAATATCAAAGCAAGGCGCTACGACCGGCTGCTTTGTTTACACGATATTTATAAACAATATCTAATCAGTTTTGTTTGTAAATCAGGTTCCATTTTAACCTCCTACTACAGGGCGCCAGTGTATTGTTTACACACGGGCGTCATGAACGCCGCCAGAGCTGCCCTTGACGTTTACAATAGTAACGAATGTAAGGAATTTGGAATTAAAAGTATATAACTGGTAAACCCGGTAAACATTTATCGCCTTAGAACATTTGACTATTTCTGCCGCGCGAGTATTGGCCATAGCATTTTTTTACATAGCATATTTAGCTAAAAGGATATTATCTCAAGAAATATCCTACTAATATTATATATGTGAAAGTTTGTATGTTTTATTTGTTTGTTTGTTTATTAAAACTGCCGAATCGATTTTCATTAAATTTGGCACACACATAGAGGGTAACTTGGATTAACACATAGTTTTTATCCCGGAAATCCCGCGGGATCGGAATTTACGCGGGAAAACTTTCACGCGTATGTGTATAGCTTCTAAACAAACATATTAATATAAAACTAACAAGTCTGTACTCGCGGAAATCCCGCGGGATCGGGAGTTACGCGGACGAAGTCGCGGGCGGCCACTAGTTTAAAATAAATCAGGAAGATGTTTAATTCCCTTAAATATGCCATTCATTATTCGCAGAACTTCCGGCACATACTTTAAATATCGCATTTCAAATATCCTTTTCATCATCGTTAAGTTATCCACTAATAATCCAAATAAATGTTTCATATTTATTTCCGCATCATAATTGACGAGCGCAACAGATGTATTATGTATGTATTAGCATGATGTACCTATTTATTTAGCTTTGTGAACCAGTTGGCTAATACATATCCACCCCCTTGCATAACATGATTGACATCTACGAAACACCAAATTAGGGTGTTTTATCCTTAAAACTAGTAAGTACTTAAAAAGTTTAAGGAAGTCTAAGTGAGTCTTTATTGAATTTATTAGGTACAATTAATTTTGACAGCGCAACAGTTCAAAACGAAATTTCATAAATATTTTGTACTCTATCGAGTTGGACACTTGAGCTATTAATTGTTGAGTATTTCCCTCGAGAGAAGATCATTTTGGTTGAAGTATCATAATAAACTGGAAATTAGACCTCGTGGTTTATTTATTTATTAACCCCTAGCAATCAGTGTCCAACTACCGCGCCGGTTTCTGAAAGGTTGATCAACGAAAAATTTACTACTTAACAAACTGTCCAATCTATTGTCAAACATCAATTGTGCCATTTGATTTGAATAATTGATAAGTTAAACAGAGCTGTCAAATTTTACTCGGAATCTTTCGACTAATCCGATTTAGTTTCCTGATTTATTATTAATCAACGTTTTAGAAACTTGAATTGATTTGACATAACTTGTAAGTTAATATGCCTGTTAGTTCATCAATATTTTGATAAGCCTTTCAGCACCCGGCGGTTAATAGTATAAAAACAATTTATATGATTAAGATAAAACAAGTTAGGACCCATTGACCTACTCATTCCCATCACATTTCAAAATCATCTCGAATACATTACAAAGTCAAAGTAATAGTAACTACAATTGCAGTATACTGCAATAGTTATAACTACTGTTAGTAAAAAAACAATCAAAACATTCTTTTTCGGTCACGTCTAAAGGCATAACGCCACACAACACCACAAACTGTTGCGAAGTGTTGATAAAAACCGCAAAACAGCGCTGAAAAAAGCAACGAGTTGCGCTAAAAAAATCTACTGAAAATTCGCGGCGGCTATGCATAGTGGGCGAAAATCGACGTTCCCTTTCACAGAACAATCCTTTATTTTAGGTGGGTTTTTTGTTCATATTAGTATAGGATACGATGTTCTTTTTATTTAAAAATGGGTTTCAATCTCTGCGCGGATCATTTGATAACAATCTTATTTGGTACTAAACCAATAATTCTCGCAAGGTTTTATTATTTTCCTATGAGATTGTGGCTACTGCTGATCTTAATTGAATAAACTTTGTACTATCATTAAATCGGTATTAACCTAGAATACAGACCTTAATCTCTATCCCGCAGACCAGTAGATGGTATGACGCAAAAGGAGCCGGACCTCGTGGTAATAGGACTTTGCGTAAGGATTATAATATCAACATTATTGCTTTCAACCCTTTAATGGCCCACTACTGAGCACGGGTCTCTCCTCAACACTGAGGAGGTCTAGAGCATACCCCACCACGCTGCTCCAATGCGGATTCGTGGAGAAAGGGAGTGAAAGAATTGGGTGGGAAAGGCGTTATTTTGATTTGTTAATAATAAACATGAAATAATACAACAAAAAGTTTACGTCTCGTTGTTAGTTGTTGCTAGGCAACGCTTTGTTTACATTTGAACGAGGTATAAATAACTGACTAAATTATTGTTTATGAATTCGTTTGGGTGTCTCCAAGCGTTCGCGAGCACTGCGACTTGAAATACTGTTTGTGAATACTGAAGTAACTTGGTACGAACACGAATAACGGAAGCGGATAAATTACTGCACGTCGAACGCGATGAGCGAAGCGGCTTATTCCGTTTTCATATTTTTCATCTTTTATATTGTCAACTAGCTTAATGCTTAATGCAATGCTCAATGCTCAGCTCATATTAGTCGTAGCGTTATGTTATGTAGCCTATAGCCTTCCTCGGTTACTGTGCACAAAAATATTTTTTTAATTCCAACGAGTAGTTCTTGAGATTAGTGCGTTCAAACAATCAAACAAACTCTTTAGCTTTATAATATTAGTCAAGAGGTATCATTGCTGAAATCGATTTTCTCATTACATAACAAATCTACTTGAAATTGATTCCCTCATTAAGTACAAAATAAATTTAGCGTTCAATATCCAAAAGTTAAAAGATTCTTGTCACGTTCAAAACCTTACATGCAAAAATAGATCCAGTAGTAAGTAACAGAGGGGACGTTATGTGTCGCCCTACGCAGTGTTTACCTCGAGTCGCAGCCAGCCAACGGATGCAAAGAAAAACGATTTTATGGAAACTGGAGCAGGAAATCGCTGTCATTAGACGCGAGGCTTTATTGCAAACTATAGCAAATTGTAGTCACTACTTTAAAACTCAGTGGAAATATTTTATATATTTATAAGCTGACGCCCGCTACTATTCCGCAGAAATATAATACTGCCTACAAGTAAGTATACGTATCTCAAATTCAAGTAAATTAACGAAATGTTTTATTATACTCACACAATTTTTTATCAAAAAGTGCCTTGTTGAAGAATGAGTTTTCAAAAATCCGTTCATCAAGGCTGTAACTTTCAACCTGTCTTGTTGAACTCTGGAAATTTTGCTCTTTAAACCAATTTTTAAGAATCATAGTCAGTTGCCTGACCCCCAAATGCTTTAACTCTTGGCTTTGTGCCCATTTTAATAAATTAGGAAACCCTGAACAAAGTTTCCTGTTTACAAGTCTATTGGACTTGGCGTTGTATAATCAGTAAGTAAACGTCAGCTTTAGTTAAACAAATGAAATTTTGTCTGATGACGTTCGTCAACGGTGGTGGTTATCACTTTCCATACAATTTCCAGCAACATGAAAGGTTCTCATAAATCCTCACAATCTACCAACGACTGATAAAGAGCTAAATCTAACAAATAAACAACTTAAAACGACCTTGTCAAATCCCGTTTCCAGTGCTTCTACAATATTTTCTTCTGCACTAGAAACCTTTTTACGGATTAAGAGGGAGAATTATATTACCTTAACCAGGTTACGTTTAAACTTATACACATTTCAATATACATATCTACCCCAACAATAATACGCATAAATGTTACTGCATCACAGCTTAATTCAATATTAACGAGGTTGACTAGAATATACGATACAAAGCATATTCCTGCATGCAATACGTACAATGCGATTCCACTAATCAAATACTAAGAACTCAGGAATCCTTTGAGGGATTCCATGCTCTGTGTATTAATTGCAAACTCATGACTTAGACTACATCCGATATTGTTCCAGTGTGTAATGAATGTAATAAATCCTGTGAAATTTGATCAAAGGCTTTTAGTCAAAGTCGAGTATCTATCTCTAATTATATTAACTGTATTCACGTGAGCTAGAGCCTCAATACTCGAATGGTTTATAGCTATTCTCGATCTATTATAACTATTACGATTCACAGAACTAACAGACATTGTTTTGCAACAGATTTACAACTTTGATATGTTTATTTATGTGTAATATAAAAATGGAACGCCCCCAGACCAGGTGGACTGATGACCTGAAGAAGACGACGGGTATCCGCTGGAATCAGAAGGCTCAGGACCGGTCAGAGCCTATGTCCAGCATTGGAGGTCCAAAGGCTGATGTATGAAGGCCACTTCAAATAACATTTACGTAGTTTAGAACTCATGCCATGGAAAGAAATTATTGCATTCAACCCTTTAATTGCACGGGTTTCTACTTATCACTAAGAAGATCCATATTCCGCAACGCTGCTACAGTGCTGATTAATGAAGGGGTTAGTGGACAACCCAAGGGTCGGAAGGTTTTATGCCGCAAAAAGAGCTCCGACAAGGCTTGACGACAGTTATTTACATTTAATAACAAACGGCTTAGCATTCCCTCTGAAACACGGAAACGCTCAAGAGATTTTTGCCACTAACAGTCATCCAGATACCGACCGCGCCCGTTGCTTAACTCTTTCGGACGCATAAAATCGTCAAATGCCGCCGGGATCTGACCGATCTAAAAAAAAGATGAGTATCAAAAATATACGTATACTATGTAACAAAATTGAACTTATAATTAAAAAAAAACTCAATTAAATACTTGTTCTCGTTTATAATTCTAGATGGCGTTACCGCCTTAGCTAACAATTTCTTTGTGAATTGAATAAATTTTTTTAGAGAATATTAATAGGAAAAGTATATCTATCGATACATCTCTAAGAGTTATGACAAAAAATGCGATAAAATATTATTTCGCGTAGCAATACAATAACAGTCAATTTATATGACAATTCTTCTCTATAGTTGATAAAAAAGTTTATACACGATAACCTCCCTTTTATGAATTCTGAGAAAGAGTTATTAATTTTTTTTGTTTAAATAACCGATACATTAGCAGATGAACCACCCAAACGTCACCGCTGTTTTATATAAACCGATCTATTATTTACGAACAACATAATCTGGTTTATAAGAATAGATAAGAAATTGATACTTCTTGGCTGGCTAGATATTTTTCTTTGGCGATACAATTGTCCATGGAAGATGGTGTCCAATTGCCATTAGCTAACTCGTAAACTCGTTCGCTGCTATTATGTATCTACTTTCTTAGTAAGTAACTTTGATTAAGTACACGGATGCATCATAGATACGATAGATACTGATTTAAAATGTGACAGTTAAAAACACTTTAATATCTCAAATATTGAAAAGTAATTAATATTTTAGTATTATAATTAATCTTATTATGTAATAAAATATTAAACCACTCGGACACATTTTTACTTTTTAAATAAAAATATCGCAAGACATGGCCATTGAGATCAAAAACTGAACAAACGTGGGGAATTCTAAATTCAATCAACAGTCAGATTGAGTCACAGACAAAAGAAGTGCGAGTGTCCTGTCGCCCCGCAAGTAAATACATTTCCGAATTTCGATTTCCGTAATATCCGTGGAAGCCGTGGAGATAGTCGAAGTTGGCGAGATGAGCGAGCAGTTAAAAAGCGTGTCAGCTATGAACAAGCTATACATCGGTAACTTGCCGACGGAAGCGGACGAGGCGGCCGTGAGGTCTCTGTTCGCTGAGCACAATCTTGCAGTCGCCGACATCTCAGTAAAACGCGGTGGATACGCCTTCGTCGATTTCCCGGATCAATCAGCGGCTGACCGCGCTATTGACAAACTACATGGTAATAATTTGATGATATTTGTTGATGGCCGTAGGTAATTTTAAGCTGAACGTACTGGTATTTCTTTCCTTTGTAGTACTAGTGTTATTAGTAGCTTCATCTTCATAAGAGACTTCGATTATGCACTCAAATACTCAATAGATAATTATACTCAGCGGAGCAGCCACGTATGAACAATTTTCAAGTTCCCAAGCTTGTAAACTTAGTAACTGTGCACCTAATACCTTGGAACTACAAAGTTATCGTTTTCAACAGGTCTGTTAATTTGGAACTAGAATTTGAAATAATTTATTTAGTATTAGATATTTAGGAAGATTGAATACTGACTTTATTACCTTATACACCATAAATATTAATTTTTATCACCGGCTTATCCCAAGCTCTCAAAAGCAAATGT
Source organism: Carystus phorcus (assembly GCA_018248895.1). Classification (NCBI taxonomy): domain Eukaryota; kingdom Metazoa; phylum Arthropoda; class Insecta; order Lepidoptera; family Hesperiidae; genus Carystus; species Carystus phorcus. The sequence continues at coordinate 6,856 of DWJN01005159.1, forward strand.
CATCATTTTTCTTTTTTCCACGTTGCCAGAGTAACATCTTAGTAGGGTTATTAATTTTTTTTTATTCTTTAATTACAAAGAACCTTAAATATTATGGTTGCGACAGAAGTGTTGGGTGTACTAATCAAAGATATTTTCATTTGTGAGAGTAACTTTTGTTTTATAACCTCTCGGAGTTGGTCATGCGCTTTCCTAAAACAAGGGTAGGCACCGCCACTATACCAATTATAGTCCCTTTATAGAAAGTTTGCTACGGCACGCTTTTCAATTAAATTTACTTACATACAAGAGAAAGTTTTAATGAGCACCCGGCTTCACTGATCAAATTCAAGAAGGTTCAGGAGAAAATAATAATGTTGTAAAACTGAAACGCGTATTCAACCAAAGTAGCAAACTTATTCGCGTAATACTCAAAAATTATTGCAGGATTGTAACCACGTATCAATCTAGCTAACTTAATAATTGAGCTCTTAGCTGCGTTCTCAGTGCCAATTTAGTTTCAAATATATTTATGTTATAGATTCATATTTAATTTAGTACGTGAACGCGTAATTGTAGTCTGTATGCGGCCCAGATTAGAGCAATCATGGAATTTTTTATTTCAATTCCGAAATAAATAACATTAATAAAATAATAATTCAGCCAAAATTAAATAATAACTTGAATGTTTGTATGCTCTCAGTAAACTAAAATAAAGAACGCGGCCCGGCCCTCTTTGAGTAGTCCCAGGTATAAATGAATCGTATACTATCACTCATATATCAAATCCTAAGGTAAACGATGAGGTAGCAGCACTCAAACTCATGTTAATATCTTTCAAAGTAAACAGTGCTAATGTAAGGGTATAACATATTGATTCCCGCCCGTTCAAACTTAGTCTATCAAGTAGCAAGTACTGGGCAACGGAAAGAGCAGTTATGGAATTACGCCATAACTTTGTGGCCATAGAACAATGTGGTTTAGAAATAGAGACGACATAACTTATAACTTTATTAAAACCTGTAGCCCGGTTCAAATATATTAGATGATATTGTTTGTGTTTGCTACATCAGCTGTTTACCGTATAAACCTTATTCCGAAGAGTTAATTATGAAGATCATAATGCCAATTGGGCAGACCTATTATGTCCCATTAAAGAAATTTCAAAAAGTGTTGAGCTAACTACTGCAAGCCCTTAAATGTGATATAGCCCCTACATAGCTGTGGCATCTTTACGCTTATAACATAACGCAGCTGCGAACCTAGTATTGAACTGCTCTATGGTCTAGATATTAAAAATGGAGAAAAACAAAGAAAATAATTGAAAGAAATGACAGTTCAATACTAACCTTGCCGCCGCTGCTAAATGATACGACGAAAAAGCCTTTATTAGAAAGAATAGCAGGTGACCACAGAAGCGAGTGATTCGTAAGAAACACGATCATGCAAGATTTGATTTAATAAAATCCTAATTTTTTTCAGGATACTCTTACTGTGGCCTGCCGCTCATCGTTGAGCCCTCCGTCGCTAACAAAAAAATGTAAGTATTATTCAGTTTTATTTCGTACTAGTAGACCCGGCCACGCGTTGCTGTGACTAAGGTTTACATACTCAATTTAGGAGACTAATTACCTTACACCGCCATCTGTTAGAATGTTATGAAACAAATTCTTCGTAACATATTAAACATAAATATAAACAATAATTAAACATTAACATTAACATATTAAACAAATTTTTTGCAATAAAATAATTTTGCGACTATAAATTGACATGTAACTTCCCGGTCGTTTTGAAATTGAATGTGCCTCGTTAAGTGCGAAACGTTTAAAATTAAATCATATAAAAGTTTGTGAGTACGGTGTAGGAAATTGCTCGCGGTAAAGGAGTTGGACGGTGGATTCGTCGCGAGTGGCTCATTCACGGAGCAAACACGAGCGTTCGACGTATTCATTCACACTGATAATTCGGCTCTCGCAAAGCAGATGGAAGTTTCGACTATCGCTCACGCCGCTCCATACAATGGCGCACTTGATTTCTTCATGCACACACTCGAAACAGGGAATAAATTGTTGAGAACATTTGTCGGAGTTCAAACACCTTGCTGAATACGCGAGCGATATAACCAAGCACCTGCCTAATATAAGCCTCATCGTATCCATGCTATAAAATGCAATTTAATTTGCTAATATCAATCGTTTTATTCGTAACGAAGATCTAGTAAAGTGTAGAAGTTTCGAGAAAAAGACGTAAATAAATACGATCTCGACTTACGCAGTAGTTTGAGATTGCAAGTGGCGTTAATCGCGTCATTACTGCGAGCTCCGTACCGTCAGACAAAACAACAACATCATTGATGGACGGACACGTGGTACGAAGTATCGTCCAACACACATTACACGGTTGTGTAAGGAAAAAATAATTTTCGCGGGCGTGTTTCAAGCATTCTTCACGGTTACCATAGCAACATATTAACAGACTGCTAAATTATAAGTCGTTCCAAAAGTTTGATATTACCACTTAAAAGTATATTATACATTATTCAAACACGAATAATAGTTTCTTATTATAAAATACCGGCGTCAACAAAAAACAAATATTTTCTATGAAACCGAATTGATACTTGAATCCACTTAACACACACAAAAGATTTAATTAAAGTTCGTCCAACAGTTTACAAGGAGTTCAGTGATATACACACGAACAGAAGAATTATAATTTATAAGGACTAGTGGATTCAACAGATGTTATGTTGCAATATAAAAAAAAAACATTTTCGCTCATATCGAGTTGGGAACCTAAAATATTCTAGGATCCATTTGAACACCAAATAATATATTAAAATAGTTTAAGGAGTTCAGTTCAGACGAATACACAACTTAAATATATACATATATACTAGTAGAAAAGACATTGTCTCGTTTTTCTAACATTACATGGCCTTCCTCGGTAAATAGACTATCCAACACAAAAACATTTTTTCAATTTGAACCAGTAGTTTCTGAGCTTAATGCATTCAACCAAACAAACAAACTCTTCGGCTTTATAATATTAGTGTAGATAAATGTAAATGTACTTCTTCGGAGTCACAAAGCTCTGATGGAATAAAGAGGGCGCTCCGCGTGGTTCCAACTAGGGTAATATGTCGTTTTGACTAGTATAATACGCTCACTCGTGCCCTACTTTGTGCCCAATTCTCTACATTCACGGACCTTTAACGGCTTGATAAATGGAAAGCTTAAAAACGTTATTATACGGTTTTCCTTCCACATACTACGTAACATTGGTGTGAGTATTTATTGAGTATTTTCATGACAGACATTCTGATACAGGAATATTCCAGACTTGCGCCACTCCTCAAAGAATTATATTAATATCTGTATCAACTGAATTCTCGGCGGTACAATCTTCAACTCCTCGAGTTTCACTTTCGTACTTCGCTATCTTCGTACACTAACAAAATATCAAGGTCGTATTCGCGATTTATGGTATTTCGCAACATTTGTTTATCACATATTACACTGTTATATTAATGCGTACCTTGCTATATATTGTATTTTACTTTATAATTAGATACTTGGTAGAGAGGTGTCGAAATCACTAGAAGATTCGATGTTTCAAATGCATACACACGTGTCGACGCCGCTGGTATTGCGCGATTTTCTGGGAAAACCATTTCGCTTAACTTCCTCGCTCAACAGCCCATTGTTAGTGACACAATACATCGGATGTTTCGCGTCTAGAACAGTTTAGAAGAGTTCTCCACGTTTAGGGAGTTTCTACGGGTGGGGAGGCTCACAATACTAACCTTAATCCCCTACCTCCAGACCAGGCCATAAGAGGTAATAGGAGCTAATCCGCTGGATGGTAGGGCTTTGCGTAAGGGTTATTCAGTAGTTTATTTTTTCTCCCTAGATCGGCAAAATGTCTATGTAGCTCTGTGGCTATGTAGCTACATGAAAAAAAATGGCATTGGCAAACTTACACTCAATTTTATCAAAGTCAAGCCTAACTCTAAACCAGTGGCGGTTATTGCTCGAGAACAACTGTCTATCGGCGGGTACAATGTCGGCCACTGCTTACCATCTTCAGATTGAAACGTCGAAACTTTGTTTACTTAATACCACAGTACGAACAGTATTTAGATGTCTGGTTACGATAGAAAAGATCTTCCGTTGCTTGTGGACCTCCACAGGTCCAAAGAACGCTAAAACGCGCTGCCAACCGCGACATAATGGAACTTCTCAAAATAAATATGTACATTACAAAACGTGTTATTCATTATTGGCGACTTGCTCTCGCTTCCCTTCGGCACCTATAAATATTTTACTTAGTGTACATAAAGATTGTTAAAAATTTTCATTCATGTTAGCATAACGCGTGTCGTGTCTGTATGAAATCTCCTGAATTTCTTTATTGCGCCGTAGTTTTAATTTCGCAACACCTAAGATTTTCTAATGTATTTCATTTGATAAGAAAATATTATGGTATGCGTCTAATTGCTTTCCAAATAAAACATTACAATGGCTATTTTAAGGTCTTCTTAAAAGATAGACATACGCCATCGCGTAGCCATTGAGCCTAGAGAAGATAAACATTTTCACTATAATATGGTTTTCTTACATATTAATGATGAATTTTCGAAATTCGGTTATATTTTCAGACTTTTTTTAAACATACTGTAACATCTCTTGCCCTTTCGACTATAGAAATTTGACCACTATAAGTGAGACCCTATTGTTCCTATATGTTGCCGATGGTTGTTCAAATTTACGTTATTTGTGGACAGCGTGACCGTGGCTAGCCTGCAAAGCGCCAGCACGACGCAGCTTCAGGAGAGCAGTGCGGAGTCGGCGGCAGCTGGCTGGAGGTAAGTACTA
>DWJN01005160.1:0-11713 GCA_018248895.1 Carystus phorcus
AGAACTGAAAGCTATCGTCCGATGCGAATCAATAAAACTGTATTCACATTCAAAAATCGGGCACTTTCGCTCGAGCACCCGGACGGTATTCCTGCCTGCATAAGTTAAGTATTTCATTATAATAGTAAAAAAAGTAATAGAATAGTTAAGATCTTTTTCACTGTCGTCAAAAATAAAACATCATTTGTAATTTTGTGTGTGGAATAAAGTTTCAATATTTTGTAAAGTGTTTTTGATTGCATTTCTTAATTTTATAATCATTAAGTTTAACTTAATTCTCTTTGATTTAATTTGATTTGACTGAGATTAGTTTTAAATTCACTCATCACAACAATGAGTAGTAATGGTGTAAACCTTGACGACAGCATCACAGATTTAGCTAATAAAGGTGTATCAATACCTTTGACATATATGTTTATATGATAAGTACGAGTAGGAAATAACCGCTTTTTGCGTCGATATCGTTACTGTTTACAGTACATAACCCGTAACAATTTTATAGAAATTAACAATACAAGTGTGAAAGGGGAAAAATCTGTACATTATACAAGTTTTGGAATTTTTTTCTTTGTTTTATCGATATAAAAGTTATAACTTTTATTTATAATAATTGTTTGTCGAGAATCGCGCAGAAACTACTGCGCTGAACAGATCGAGTTGATACTTGGCATATTTGTAACTTGTATCAAAGGGACATAAAATCCTAGGATGCATTTCATGCCGATAAACGGATCTGTTCCCAGGAAATGAGAGGTGTGTATAAGTAACAATAGAAGTCCTGTCAAGAGGTATTTAAATAACGTCGGTTGTTTTTATCACTGTTGCAATAAAGCAATAACTTTCTGATTTATAGAAAAATTAAGTGAATATAATGGCTATAATACATTATAGCAATTGTAACAAATAATGTAGTTTCCGAAGGCATATTTTTTGCGGAAGTGCAACGATGGCGGTGTACTAGTAGTTGTTAATATGTATCTACTCGTAAAGATGAAATTTCAATCGGTTCAGTGACGGTATTATCAGTATATCAGTATAAAGGTCGGTTCTTTGAAGTTGAAGTAGGTACCTGCTGTTATTTATTACAATAGCTACCAAATGGACCCAACACATTTTTTATTGGCCCATTCAGATCCCTATCACATTTTTTAAACTCCGTATCTACCTACTCTTCCTCGGTAATCGGTCCATTTTCCCGGATATAATAGTAGGTACTTACTGCGAAAAAAGTAGGTACTTAAATGTATCATGTACAGTTAAATTTGATCGTTTTAGCCGTTTGATGCGGGAATAGTTTCTTAGTTGTATAGGTATCTTAACATAAAAATAATGTTTTAGTGGAATCCCAAATGTATGCTTAATAAAATTAAAAAAAAAGGAAAAACAAGAAATATTAAATTTTAAGTTCTAATCCAACTATTTACTCAAGTGGCTAAAACGCCCCACGATTTTATTTTTTCTGCGTAGTACGAATCATTATTATTTAATTTCAATAAAACCGTTTAACTTAAAACATCTTTCTTATTTTTTCATTTTTTAAGTTTTTAGTTTGTCAGCCATGCACTGTGTTCTACTTGTAAAGCTTTTTCATTTGATGTTTATAGGTAGATATTGAGGTAGTTCTGACAATATATTTAATCCGCCATAGCAGCGGCCATCTTGAATTTACAACGATATTTAATTTATTCAATAGTATTTCCATTAGATCTTGCTGTGTACCAAATGTCAGATCAATCTGTTGAAAGAAACTGGTCAAATTTCAATTATTAGATTAACCCAGCTTAATAATTAAAAAAGCTAAGCAAACAAAGCAAGCTAAATAAAACCGTCTAAAAAAAGAAACTATACAACGTACAAATTTATCTGAAAACTTCTACGCAAATAATAGAGTTCAAGTCTTTTATTTTATTTTATGTTCAGTCAATACAAAATTGTTATTTGTATTGGCAACCAGCAATCGCTTCCGAGTGTACATCGCGTGATTGGAAAAAAGTTTTATAATTTAATTGTCCACGACTGCACTTTCTTTTAACTCCGTAAAGAGATTTTAATTCTGTTATGTTTTTAAGTTTATGTAACGCGTTCTCAAAGACTTAAAATAATGTATGACAACGACTTCTGTCTCGGATAGTAATTTCACCGACATGTGACGCAATGGTCACCACGCCGAACCGCCGTTAAAAAGGGTCCTGTGTTCAATTCCTATCGAGTCACAAATTTTAAGGAGGAGTTTAAATTTATATTCTTATCTGGGTTGGCGTCGTCGTCTTTGTGTGTTGTCCATCACGCCCACAATTATAATTAGTTACTTATAGTTTCATTACATAGTTTTTTTTTTTTGTTTTTTTATTAGGTGGTGATGTTTAGGCCTATCGGATAATAGCCACAATTACTGAATTTCGACAGATGTAATTGCAGGTTAAAAACGTATTGTTTTGATTTTGTTTAATTTTAATAAAGTCAATAGTGGCCAGAAATGAATAATGCTATTGTTAAGAACTACGGAACAACAACAGTGAAAAGGAAATCTATTGACAAAAACAGGAGAAAAAGGAATGTACCTAACAGTTTTCTCTTATTCGATTTGTATACAGATCTGGTCAAGTTTCCAAGCAGCTGAATAGCTTCCGATGCCTTGCTATTAACGAGAAAATAACACTACAGCAACGCTAATAGTCTTCATATTAACTCCTGTGGATACATTGTGTAGCTGATTTAATTTGCCGAACGAATTTGTATTATGCACTTTTAAGTTTCTCATTCTAAGTGACAATGTACTTATGTCTTATGGGAAATAAAAGAGTCTTTAAATTGAATGAAAAACATATAGGTACTATATGTCTAAATATTAACATAAAACATATAAAATGTTTCAATATATATTTTATTAGACTTATCATCATTCTAGTTTCCATAATGGATTTCAGCCAAATATACATTAGGTATATGCAATGTGTAAGTAGGCACCTACTGATCTATAATAATATTTCAGAGAAATAAATATAAGAGGTCTCTTAGGATTATATTCTATATAATTCTAAAAGTTAGGTAATATATCAGCCCTCGCGCCCTCATAAAAATAACAAAGTAAGTGCCCTCTTGAAGTATTCTACGTAAGCCTCGATCAATCATAGTTTTAGTCTATCTTGGTAGGTACCGTAAACGAATGTTATCGAGGTAACCAGAATACATAGCTTCTTGGAAGGATTTTCGTGTCGCAGGGCAATAATAACAGCACACAAAACGTAATATGAATAAATTATGCTTTTCCCTAGTTCTGACTTTGTATATATTTAATGTGAGAAACATAACTCTTAGGATAACACGTTGATTGTTAGTTAGAACTGCTCAACCCTGATCAGGCATATTTCTATATTCTAGCTAGTTTATAATAATTATACACAATTATATGAAATTTATAATCCCGTTAGAGAGATATGAAGCACTCATCTCTTTATGATTACCTATGTTACATCACATTTAAAACGTTACCGTAAAAAGTATTTTTAAGTATCTGTATAAACAGACTTCGTAATATTCACAAAGGAGAATTTAAATTCGTTTGAACCAATTGGTTGACCTATTTATTAAAATAGTTCAATCTAATCGTAACTCCGTACCTACCTTAAAAGTTTCCGTATTTTTTCCGTCTCCTATACCTACTGTTTCCTATACATGTTTAAGTATTTTCTCAGAAAGATCTGGGTTTAGTTTCAGATTTAGCAGATGTTACACGTTTTCCTATGTAGTAAATTCGGTTATTCGGTACTGGATTCGGTGAAAATTGGGTTTTTCTGACAGACATAGATACATATGCGAGACACATCACTACAAAGGCTCAACTTGCAAACAACAACTAACGACTGGCTAATACCAAAATGAGCACCTTGATTGCAAATAATATGACCACCATTTAAATCTTGTAAATTGACAAAATTTTCATTGTATAGTATATTTATAGTAAGAAAGAAACGTTTAATTACAATAATTAACAATGTTTACTGTTTTTTTGAAACCTTATTACCTATAACTTATAACAATAGGTACCATTGTTATTTCTATTTAATACGTGTACGTGGAACATTTTTATAAAAACGTTGGAAGCCTTCTTGTAGCTAGATAGAATGATAAACTAAGTCATAAATAATAAATAAGAAATATAGTAAGTGGGTAATGCCGACTGAGAACTGCTTATAACTTCTGTCCCGAGCGACAGAAGCGTACACTATCGTAAATTGCTTCAAAGTATGTATCGATTGCAACCTCTCAACTTGTCATCTACAATGCGACAATCGCGTTAAAGGGAAGATGCAATGGCATGAATTTAAGCGATGTCGAGGATAAAGTGATGAAGGTTTATGCGAGTAAAAAAGTATTGTCAATGGTAAATGTAAGATATACACATGTAATGCTATCATAATAAAAATAATAAAGAATTCATATAAGTATAATTAAAAACTATTGGCCGACAAAACATCAGCACATGAGCCTTTGATATTCATGGACGTGAGACAAATAGATATATTGTTTTTATATATAACGAAAAAAAATTCTAAAAAGTAAAAAAATGTAGGTATATGATCTGACTTTAAATACCTACCTCCAACAATGGTTTCTTTTTTAATCTTCCATGTATAAACATTGAACAATAAAAATTTTATTACACGTAGATATATTTAGATTTTAACTAGATAAAAACAACTCTCGACGTGTAAGTACTCTTATCAAAGTGGTGAAATAAAAGTTTTCAAGAACTAGTTTTGCTTAGCGAATTTTAATGAATACAGCGCCAATCAGACTCATTCTGCCCTAGTTTCACCAACGCATATTATTGTTTTGATCACGTTGAGAGAATAGTTTTTAATTAACGACTACTTTCAACGATGTTAAACAATGTAGCTTTTCATATTCAATTTGTTTCGAGTGTACAATAACAAAGCGTGAAGTAGATTCGAAGAGTAATATAAAAAAATATGCTTCGTTTACAACAAGTTTACATAAATCACTACACTATCTATACACTCTCATTAAAAAATATAGCAATATTATCTTTTATTAAAATCCCATTTAATTACGTAAATAGTTAATAGTTAATCAGTAGTAGCAGACATAGTAACTAAGTAAACACAAGTAATGAAGACTTTAATATCTAATAAATATTTTTGCCTTCGTGGAGATCTCAAAGTAATTTTAATCCTTCTTCGGTAATTCTAGTAAATATTAATTCTGACGTAGAAAGCCCAATTGATGAAAAGGTGAAAAATCTTTGAAGATTTCGTGATTTTCACAACACGAATCAAATTATCCATCAATATGAAACGACGGACTTGTTAAGGGTTTAACTCAATATACTTGAAATGGCGGCTTGATTCATATTGCATTCAGGCAATACTAATTCTTGTTTGATAGTATACGATATTAGATATATATTCAATCAATTTCTGTAAAGTACGAAACACGATGAAACAGCTGTCTCATATACTTATTTTTTTTTTTGAGAAACTTATGTTACTTTTATTCAATATTTTCATGGTTCTTGAGCGTTTCCCATAAAGCGTCGTGGGGAATTCTCACGTGACAGTAAACGGTTATAGTCCATTCAGTTTGCTTGACAAGTGTGCTGAATGCTCGATAAGTGTATTCAGCAGTGCCGCAGTGTATTTTCATAGTATGAAAAACTTAATGTATGATGTATGCGCATATATTCGGTAAAAAAAATATGTGAAGCAATATCATATTAACTTAGCCTTCCTGTTAAAAACATGTATAGTATATACAAATTTATGTACACATATTTTTGTATGTATAAGTACAACCATTTTGTTGTATTGACACTTGAACTTTCGACTCATAAACCGACTTCAAAAAAGGAGGTTCTCAATTTGACTGTATTTTTTTATGTATGTATGTATTAGGTAACTCTTTACTTTACTCTTTAGTGTACCAATTTTGACGATTCTTTTCATTTTCGAAAGCTGGTAGGTACTTATTATCTGGTCCCATTCAAATACACGCTAAATCTGAAGAGTAGTTTTTGAGTTATCCTTAATAATATAAAAATTAATATTTGTCTGTATGTCTTTTATAGACTCTGAAAAGGTAGGAGGTAGTACTGAACTTAGTCCAGTATTGTCTGAAGAAGGTTTTGGTACCATACCATGTACCATGTACCATGGTTAATATATGCTGACTTTTATTTATTTTTTTTAATGCATAGCAACGCGCTTTGGGAACAGCTAGTGATTAATAATTCGCATTTACTTGATGCGTATAACTTCAAAAATCGAAATATTCGATAGAAGTCGGTCTCTTGTCCATTGACAAATTCATTATTTATTTAAACGAAACTGACTTTTGGCTGCGTGCACGAAGTATGAGGATAATAGTATGGCGCTCAGCGTCGCTTCTGATAACTAATACGTATACAAAAAAATGTGTCTCACAAAATTAAATTGCTTGACTGTATGCAATAGTCGGTTTAATTGTAAACCTGAACATCTGAAGTACAGTTCCTCATCAGTTGAATTGCACATTTAACTCGACACGTCTTGCCCCTAGTTTCGTACTTGTGCACGTGTTTTGCTTTCGCTAAAGTGCTAAGTGTGTCAGGAACTAACCAGTATTCAAGCTACGTAATCTAACTCAAATCTTGAACATTTTCCTTTGTCTTAGAACTTGAGACGAAATGCGACCCAAGTGAACTGTAAACTGTAGATCTTTTTTTTATTACCGGAATTCAAACTCACTTTCTTTTGTCTTCCTTAACTTACATTCTTAACACACTTAACGTGGTGGTAATTTTAATAATAGTCACATAGTGCATTTGCAACACCATATGGCCGTTATCGGCAAAGGAGGAAAAGGTAAATTAAACTGCTTCTTAAACGGTTCAACGGCATTTTGATCGAACCAAATCCAAGGAGACAACAATTTTCACGCTACAAGTTACTGACTTTACTTTTTAATCGACTTCAAAAAAAGGAGGAGGTTCTCAATTCGTCTGATTTTTTTATGTGTGTAGGTCTATAACTTTTTACTGAGTGGACCGACTTCGATGATTCTTTTTTTATTCGACAGCTGGTGCTCTCCATTAGTCCTCATCTAATAATTTTATCTCTTTTGAAGGCGGTTTTCTTTTTTTGTTAAAAGTTATTTTATTCATGTAAACTTCCGCACTCAAATTTACTATCAGATAGTTTTTTGCATTATTGACGAAAGCTTTAATCGAAAACACTCCCTGAACCCAAATATATCTATGTAGAGGAGTTAAAGTAAGTAAGTAAGTAAATTAAAACTATCGCGATCAATAAATTCAAGGGATTGTCATACGACACGCGTGATGCAAACATGAATGATATAATATTGAAAAATTTAAAGTTGATCTTTATGTACACGGAGTAAAATACAAACCGAATCAAAGCAAGGGCGGTTATACAGTATTTTACAGAGAAAAATATGCTACAAAAATGTCAACCCACGTCAATCAATAACAGCAAAAAATTTGAAGATTTCGTTCCATCATAGAGAAAGTATTTATCGAGTCTCATGTTAAAGGAGCTCATTCAACATAATTTATTTTATTTTAGTAGTAAGTTTTTCATTGAAACCTGTTAGGAATTTCTAAATAATGAGAGATATCGTTTTTATCACCGCATAATTGATATCAGTTGTAACTATTACCAGTATTTTAAATCATTAACCTACTGGATTTATCATCACTTGATATGTAGTCAAATGATCTCATCTAATTAATAGGTACCACAACTTTTTGTAGGGCATTGATCATTAAATATTTCAAAAAATCTATGCAGCTATTCAAGGGAGAAATTATTTATGTAATTAATATTTTAAAATATATCTGACTAGCCGATTACCACCTCAAGGTAATAATTTAGGTACTGATGTTAGCTATATTTTGATTCAGATCGTGGTCTGTGAATTAATTTAATATTCTATTGCAAGGAATGAAGAATTGCTGTACCTACGCGAATCAAAAGCATAAGCCATTCTTCACTGAAGAACGACATGAATGAGGTTCACAAACAGCCTACAGAATACGCGAATAAAGAAAATTGTTCAAAAGTCCTGTTATTTGTTTTCGCTAATATACACAAACCACTGGAGTAGTTTTCAAATTTAAGGGACTAGATGTATTTATTCTATACAATTCTGTCAACTTTATGTTTTTTTACATCCCACCTAATGGTAAGCAGAGATGTATCGTTTAAAGAAGCTGGTCTGAATAAGGTATTTAAATAAAATTTAAATTGAATGTTAACTAACTTTAATTCTTGCCTGTTTTTTTTCATAATGCTTGAAAATCTAAGTAGTGTTAGAACGTTTCGTTTAAATAACAAAGCTAGATTAAAATGAAATAAAAAAATGGATCCTGTTACAGTCCTTTTTATTTTATAATAAGCAAATGTCAATCCTATTAGGCACGTGTTAACAGACAAGAAACATTTAGTAATATTAGTGTAAACAGTTTTAACCGAATTAACGCATTTAACACAAAGCATTTTGTTCAGTAAAACCCAGTCTTATACATTCATTTTGAAATAGCAATAATTAACAAAGGCATAGAGTGAACGAATTACTTATAGTTTTAAGTAAAAACTGGTTCTCACTGTTTTCTTTTATATGTAAACTTATATATGCAAGACCATAAACAAAGGGGCGATCGGTTCAATTAATGATACTTGCATATATTCGTATCAGCTTGCATTAGCAAGTTTGATCCCCATTTGCATGCTAACGTTCATCCATTTTTCTCTCCCAAAATATATTCAGCAATTATTTTTTAATAATCTAACATCTTTTATATTCTACGTGATCTACATTTGATGCAAAACTTAACGTATTTCTTAAAATTCTTTCAAAAATATTCGATGCCATTAACGGAAAGTAAGTTTTCAAGTATTATAAGAATAGGTAAATTAATAAGGATATACATACATATATACAAAATGATATTATAGCATAAGGTGATCACGTAAGTACGTGATCACACACTTAATTATTTCGATATGAAGTACACATTACAGAACACTAGTTGACCCAGCAGACGTTGTTCTGCAACAACAAAACCTAACAGACTCGGCCACGCGTTGCTGTGACTAAGTTTTACATACTCAATTTTGCCTATTAATTACCTTACACCGCCATCTGTTAGAATCTTGTGGAACTAATTATTTGTGACATATTAAACAAATAATTGGCAATAAAATAATATTGCGACTATAAATTGAGATCTATCAATATCGATCCTATCTTTTAAGTTGAATGAAACTGGACACGGCGTACTAAATTTGATTAAACAAAGACAAGCACCGTGTCACGTACTATATATAATATATTAAGATAAGATATATTAGCCAATGTCCTAATAATCAGATTGATCACGTCATAGAACTGTTGTCGAGCTCTTCCAACCGAATACTAAACTATACATTCCCGTCCACTCCTATTCCCAAAATTATTAAATCTTTTTTAAGATAAATCTTTATGCATATTGTAATAAGGTATTCAAATACATTCTTTTCTTCTTCTTCAGAGAAATTTTAAAATAGGAGTGGATATGACAGGATAGTTTTGTTGGCAGTAAAAATATTACATTTAGAATTCAGATTAGAATTCTAAATTTACTTACAGGACGTAAAATGTTATTAAGGTCAGTTTAGTAATTTAGGAGTAATATATTCAGCAACAGATTCAAGTAAAAATATAGTCTATAAGGTCACCTACGAGTATATCCAAAAATGCAAAACTTCATTTTAATCTGTTATAGACAGAAAAAATAATGTTTTCGCTTCTTTATCCAAAACAATTTATAGAATCAAAAATCAATTATTGGTGTGGATTTGTTAAGTTACAACCAATATTAGTTAAATAGTCTTTATCTATACATATAATAAAACTGTAACTAATCATTATCTACAGATACGCAAGACAACCCAAAACAATGTTTTTTCATTTTGTCTGTACGTTTGTGCACGCTAATCTCAGAAACGGTTTATCCGATTTGAATGCAGTTTTCAGAACAATATTGTGATGGGCTTTACTTAACAATTAGGTATATTTTTCATTTAAATCAGTTAACAAATAAAGAAGTTATGTTCATTTATGTCAATCATTCATTGTTTATAGGCGAACCCAAGTTGGCCGGGTCACCTACTATAAAATAAAAATATGTACAATTCATTGCGGGTTGGGTTGAAGTCGCTAAATTGGTCCCAAGCCCCTGGGACTGAAGCAGTAGCACCGATAGCTCATGATGCAAATCACGGCCATATTATATTTCTCGTTATTATTCACGGAATATTAAAAATATTTTACAACTACAATTTGCATTTATAATAAAATGAATACTAATTTTGAGCTAATTAGGTCGCGAATGTCATCTGCATTGGCCTTCTGCATGGCTTTTGTCGTTATTCCAATTACTATGAATATTTTATATTAAAGTAGAACGACATTCTTCAGCGGGTAGCAATAGCAAACTATACGATATATCTATGTACATATTACGTACTAGGGACGTAACGAAGATTCACAAAATTTTTGCGATTCGCATTCGTATTAATAACTTTTACTTTTACTATCAAACTTATAACGTCTTTACACAATTTATATGATGTAAAATCTTGTCGCGGAACTTAACTACTTATATTTACTTATTTTAAAAATTTAAATCGGTCAAATCAAATTATTTAATTTACTTGTTGACACAGATAAATCTCATGAGACTTTAGTTTTCGAGTTAAGTCTCAGCAAACCATTTTATTTGATTAGGAGTGCATGAAGTATGACTAATTTGCCATCTCTCCTGTTTCATCATATTACATTTAGAATGACGTCACGTAGTTAACCATGCATTATCACCCAAACTAAACGTGTATACAAAATTTCAGTTCAATCGGTTGAAGATTGTGACCATATTGCTTTAAAATTGATTTGCAAAATTCCATCCTAATAAACACTTACATACAGTGCAATTTAAATAAAAGCTTTTAAAAAACAGAGTTCAATTAAGTACACTAAATTACGCTTACGAAGTGTATTTGAAACGTCAGTTAAAACGATGCGAATGTTGGGCGAATATACATATTCAGCAATAAAATTATATGTAAACTACCTTTTCACGCAGTTTGTCTGCGGAAGAGTGGTTTCACATAACGAAATTAAAAACATGTGCTATACCGATTTTGGTCTCCATGCCATTAAGCCGTTGAAGATTTCCCCCGTGACCATATTGACAGAACGATCGACGAACGATTCGAGAAATAGAGTGGAAACCATGTTTAACTATTATCATTGAATGTCATGTCATGAACTACCTATCCGTTCCCAACTATTCCAAAGGAACCGTACATTTTCTTAGGATAAAAAACTGTATATGTAGGTACTATATCCTTCTTGATTTCATCAAGCTCCTTACAATTTCAAATATTGAAATCTTAGTATACAAGTGATGTGTCATAATGCAATATTTGAAATAATTACGTAGTAGTGTCAGTCAAGTGATATAGTTAATGTTAAGCTAACTTTGGGCGCGGTCGCTAATGGCAAAATATCTTAAGCCGTCACGAGCGGCACGTCAATCAGCTGTTTCCGATTATTATTGTTTTGAAATAAACGAATTATGAAACGCACTGACCACACCAGACATTTTAACCGGTGGCATGGACGGGTAAATAAATAACAAACAGCCTTC
>DWJN01005161.1:0-11713 GCA_018248895.1 Carystus phorcus
AAGCTAGACATATACTGTCGCGGACTTTTATTTAGAACTTTTAAAGGGGATCAATATTGTATTAGATGATTTTTTAGTAACTTTCACCGTTTACTCAGCGCACGCAAGGAAAGCTCGAAATTTTGCCGATTCTGCAATATTTTTTACTGCTACTCCTCTCCTATTCATCTTAGCGTGATGTTATATAGCCTAAATAGCCTTCCTCTATAAATGAACTATGTTACACTAAAACAATCAAACAAACAAACTCTTCAGCTTTATATATTAGTATAAGATATAAGATACTCTAGATTCACAATTAAACATATTTCTATGTTTAAAAGCTTTTATTTATTTATTTATTCAAATTGCAATGTAGGTATGTATATGTAAGTAACAATATTATGTTTGGTCGGGTGGAATTTGCTAAGAGTAACTCGAAACATAATATAGTGACGTTACTCTAAATCCAACATGGTGGAACTAGATGGTGGACTAGTTATTTTTAATATACTGCAACAATATGGGTATCAAATTAAAGGACTTGCTGGAACTACGAATGCGGGTATAACCTTGTTGCTCCTATCCCTCTAGCGATACGTAAAAAGTAAAAAATTAATTAAAAGTAAAAATCTTTCCTCTAAAACTTTTACTATCAACATATAACATCATTACACAATTTATCTATACTAATAATTTATGGCTGAAAAGTTTGTTTAGTGGTGTACTGGTATATTCACATACACCCACACTAACAGATTGTTTGAACGCGCTAATCTCAGGAACTACTGAACCGATTTGAAGAATTCGTTTAGTGTAAGACAGTCCATTTTATAGAGGAAGACTATAGGCATATATACATACATACATTACGCTAAGATGAATAGTAGAGGAGCAGCAATAAAAATATTGCGAAAACGGCAAAATTTAGAGGTTTCCTTGCATGCGCTAGGTAAATGGTGGAAGTTACTCAAAAATTATTATTAATATGTATAGCTTATAAGGTAACCCACTATAACCATTTTTATGGTTATCAAAATAGTTCTAAAATAATAATTTAAATGGCAAAACAAAGTTTGCTGGATCATCTAGTAATATTATATATAAACAGATAGTAATAAACCAGGGAAACATATCACTCTGGCGGTCGCACTCAAAGATAAGGTGTGGAGTAGATGGTATTAAGTGCAAACGTGCAGTGTAGACGCGTTATTCTGTCAGTTCAGTGACAGCTGGCTGTCAAGTTAACTGTAACACGATAAATCGTTTGACGGCTGACTCAAGTAAAAGTATTCGCCAGAGGAACACCTAGGGCTTCGCTATCACTGGCTCACTACACAACACGAGCGCGAGCGCACGTCTAACCCGTACCGAGTCCTCCACTCGACTGACGGTTGACAGTTACCCTCTGTCAGTGTACGTGAGAATGTTAAGTATCTACTAAATATGTAGATACAAACACTACAATTATCCGTAAACAAACAACTTTTTAAATAAAAGTTCAAAATCAATGTTATCTCGTAACATTTGCACGCACGCCGTATACGTCGTAATTGATTATGTACATCCCTTACCAACCTCAATTTGAAGCAATACGGCTTTCGCTCGTAACTTAACAGATTGGAAGCAAATACCCTTATAATCGTGTTATTCAGCCCAGTGGTAAGGGACAGAACGCCAATCCGATTCAGGTGGGATAAATATAAAATTGTTATACATACTGGTATACTAATGACTCAGGATCCCTATTAACGTACATGAAACATGTTTAGGCTTGTAATACTTAGTAATTAGTAATTGAGGACCTAAAGCAGTATTACTTGGATGGGTTTTATCTACCCGGTTTTATGATGTAAACAGCACTTATACTTTTTATGAGTAGTCAACAAACGAGCCACATTTTTAGTTTTGTTACAATATGGAAAATTAATGTGATGTTATGCGTGTAGTTTTTAATGCATTCTCAATTAATCGCAGGTATTGAAAGGAATTACCAGGCAAATCTAATGTTATTGGTTTTTCTGTATCTTCCCTGAATGGACTATACATTTCTGCTAAACTTTAGATCAAGTTTAAACTAAACTAAACATAGTCAGTGGCTACCACCGCCAATGGTAGCTAAGAATAGAAAAGAAAAGAAGGCAGAACTGGCTTTCCAAGAGTCATCTTTAACACGAGTTGTGACTGACTTAATCAAGAGGATGGTAGCTTAGACTTCACGTAGAAATAATAATATTAAGAAGTTAATAACATAAATTAATTATTAAATTACCCGCCTCAGTGTTCCCCTTGGATTATAACGAAGGTGTATTTAAGACAAGAGCGAATAGGTATCTTCTAAGTTAGTGCGCTTTACCATCCAAGCCTACATCTCTGCTTACTATGAAACATGATAGTAATCAATCATTAGGTAACCTTTAATGTGTTAACATAAACATAATATCAAATTAATACAATTTCAAATAAAGTGGAAGGAATTATGAGCCAACAAATTTATTTTGAAACCGATAACTGCTTCACGGATACCATTTTTGAAAAAACCCCCATTGATTTATCCATCGTCAACAGTAATTCAGAGATTTGCCACAAAACCATCCTCGGAAATGATACTCCAGATTCAGGTGCTAAAGAAACATATTCTAGAGACTCCATTAAACCAAACACTATTGACAACATGAAACACACAACTTCCAAAGCACATTAGCAGACAAAATATCAAAATATACGTATCTCCAAGGAACATCTCGATGCTTTCCCTACGTAACCATTATTGGTCCGTCCTCAGATCCTATCACTGCCACTCTTCGACGAAACAAAATGGCTACGTGCGCCATTCTGCCGCGTCCGTCTTCGAGTGGGATCAACGCTCTGTCGTTCCCGGTCAACGGTTTCCTTCTTGACCATTACGATTTCGCAGAAGGAGACCACCGTCTTCTATGATTCATTCATTTATTTATAACGGCCTTATTACAAAACGTGAACTAGTAAAGTACCGGTTAAAACTTCTATTAGACCAAGTCAAATAAACCTTGTCTTAAAGTATAGTATGAAAGATAAACCTATTCTTGATAATCGTGGTTTAGACCTTATTTTGTAATAAAGGCGATGACCACAATAAAATATCACGCAAAACGGCGTGTTTAATGCTCAATGCATTATCTACCAGCAAACCATTGGACTAAAAAGCCCGAAGCCCTTGCACCAAGCGAAGCGGCTTCTATCGCCTCTTATGACACCTTGGGCTCCCAACATGGACTTGGGGTCTGTATTCTACACCACCTTATTACAGTCTAAATACTTCTAGACTAGGAGATAATTGTCCATGATAAAGATAGAAATACGATAACATAAAAGCTCTTTGTTTTTCCGCTGGGTGATCCTAACAAGCCTAAGTAACAAAGGTCCACATTAAACCGTGTGTTTGAATGCCTTATAATATGTAAGCACGCTTTCAGTGAGGGCGTTCAAATTTAAGCTTAAGCTTCACTAAGCACTGAACATGTCTGATTTCTGTAACCTTCACTCACGTTATACGCAATTTGTCTTAGGCTTAGCCTTTTCATGTCAAAGTAAATCTGAGTTATTGAATTGTTGAAGTAAGTATTATGATATATTTGGCGTCAAAAGAAATAATATCATCTGTTGTCTATAACGTATGAGTACTAAGTATGTGTTTGTGTAGGATACATTAGGACATAGGATATTAGGAGTATTCGAAACATTGAATTTTCTGTGAGCCTCTATTGCTTATAGTGGATTTGGCAATATTTAATTAACAATTTTATTATGTAAAATATTTCGATTATATAATGGATAATATGTGATCTAGAAAAATGTTAAAAACAAACTAAGCAAAGGGCGGTCTTAATGAATATTACTATTATGTCATACAACACGATGTCACAAACTCTAGTGGCGCCAACTAGTGATAAAATTCGGCAGTCACCTCTCCCATTAACGTGACTCACAGGATAGAGCCAAATCATATTTGTTTGAAAAATATGAAAAACACATTAGCGAACGCGAGACGTCGCGAGATCAAATTATCGGCGAGTGTCTATGGGCGTTGTGGTAGGGGACAAGAGTACTACGGTAAGTGGTCTTGGAAGAAGAAGCGGCAAGAAACTCCGAAGGACTTTTTTTACCTACTCAGATTTACAGGAGGCCTGTAACTTAGATACTACTACTTATAAATCAATTGTCCAAGCATTTATTACAACCTTTTGACATAAGAACACTTTTGACATGAGCTATAAACTTACAGTATGGCATTTGGGTTAATTCAAATGGAATTTTGTTATACTTTGAGACATCTATCTACCCATGACCAAATTAGTTTTAATGAATTTGAAATTCGGTACAACCTGCCTTAGTCCTGGTATTAATTTTATGAACATTACTTTTCGTAGTATCTACATACTTTTATTTTAGGGTTGTATGTATTTTTAATGCTACATTAGAAAAAAATAAAAAAAATCCAAAAAGTTAATAAAATTTGTTAGGGATGGAAAACCCTTAATAAGTGATAAAGATATGAAAAGTAGATAGTAGCTGATTCTCAGATTCTGAATATGCATACAAAATTTCATAAAAATCGGTCAGGCCGTTTCAAATTAGTATGGTTACTAATATTGTGTAACAGGAGAATTTTATATATAAGATTATCTAAAATATATTGCGACACAACAGTCAGTAAGTTAATCTGTTTAAAAATATCCTTGAGCGAGTCCCTCGGTCTGAGATTGTAGAGTAATATGAAGATTGACCCAATGTTTGCAGCTGAGCCCCACAACATAAGGATATTACGCTATGAAAGTAGCTAAAATAAACTAATTTTGCAGCTTCTACATATTTTAAAAGCCCTACTTTCTTAACAGCGTAAGCGGCTGAACTAAAACTCCCTGACAAGACTTTAATATGACTCCATTATAATCCAGAGTAAGGCCTATTATATTATAGAATTTATTTAATTCATGTACTTCCTAGGTGGAAACTTTCACATTTGGCAATGTGAATTTAATACATTTGTTCTTTTTTTATTTATCATTAAGTTATTGCATAAACTTATATACTTGCGTACCAATATTGTTTACATTGTCAAAACGTTGTTAATTTCTGTAAACTTTAAAAATTAACCAAGTGTCATCAGCAAATAATACAGTTAACTTTACTTTAACTTTACTTCCCTTCAGTCAGTTATTGATATCGTGAAACTACACATATACTTTCTAGTGAAATACGGCAAAAGAATTTCAGAAAGTCGATCGCGAAGAAGTTCGGACGCCAGCAAACGACGAATAAATTCAAAACGTTTAGCTACTCTAAATTCAAATCACATTGACGTACACGTTCATATAAATATCTTACGTATAATCTGTGTATCCGTAAAGGTACACGCAACGGTGCTTAAGTCTCGAGCGTATCAAACCTGCCGTTTTTTACAACAATTTATGTAGGTTTATACGTCCTGGATTGGAATACAAATAACTTCTATACATATACAATACAAATAACTTCTATACAAATAACTACTTAGTAGAATCAACCTTGACTTTTGGTAATTATAATCTTTTTTTAAGGTTTAAGGAATTCATTCTTTCTGGGATCTAAGGTAACTCTACTCATGCATACTTAATCTACATCAAGTTACATATTGTATGCCCGATGTTCCTCTGAAAACCCAGTTCCCACTTGATGAATGGCAAACAAAATTTTGTTTCACAAAAAATTCTATCACAGCCTGTCGAAACATAACTACGAAAAAAGGGAAAAACTTTATCTAAAATGTGTAAAGAGAAACATTTTGCCGGGTCTGAAACGATATTTAAAAAGGGGATGTTACTGTGCATGCATGACGGGTTTTATCTTCGTTAGAGTGGCTAGATAATTTGTGGACTGTGACAAAATCTCTTAATGAATTTTGATCTTGTCAGACTTTACAGTCTAACTTACGTTCCTATTGTCTTTTTGATGTGCGTAGCCGCATTGTCCGGTACTAAACGTATCACTATTGTCCATGGGTACCTACGTCTTTTGACCAAAATACTATTATATAACTGTACATTGATGGACTGACATTAAGTGGCAAAAATTTCTCGAGCGTTTCCGTACTTCGGACGGTACGGAGCGGTTCGGAGCGTTAAGCCATCGGTCCAGGTTGTTATGAACATAGCAGTCGTCAAGCCATATCGGAGGCCTGCGGTTCAAAAACATCCGACACTTGGGTTGGCCACTAACCCCTCCACCAATTCGCATTGGAGCAGCGTGGTGGAGTATGCTTTAGACCTCCTCAGTGATGAAAGAGCCGTATAGTAGTGGGAAATTAATGAGTAGAAGCAACTGAACATTTACATCATAAATTAGACAAAGTTCTGGCAAAACAATTCCTTTCAGTTTAAACTTCGTCTGCTTACTAATGTAACCTTAATACAAAGTTCTTTTTCTCAAGTATTATTTAAAGAGAAGTAACAGAGCATAATTGAAACAGTTTTATTGTGAGAGCATGCCGAATCTATTCGGGTCACGGAAACGATAGTTGGATAGGTCGTTCAAACTTTTTTGCCGTAACGATTGTTGGATCTTTTGACATAATTGGTCCAATTCCAATTTGACCGTTCTATTATACGTGAAATGACTCCACCGTTCTTGTTGTAAGTCTCTCGGCATAAAGCAAGGATCATTTGATGGAAATGTTAACATTCACGTGAGTTTATGCGCACGTGTCTATGCGTGTGTGCGTGGTATATACTACGTGGAGGGAGTGTTAATGTGTGAGTTTCGACATAATTTGTGTGTTACTTTAAAGCAGGGACGAGTTTCAAGTTGGTAAATTATACAAACGTATGATGAATACTGACTAGAACTTTACGATCTTATTTTTTATTGTATTTAATCCCAAAAATAAGTACACATTTCATGACACATCATCTCCACATTTTATCAGTTTTAGTATATGAAAATGAATGTTTGTCTTTGTGAGGTCTTTAGCAAATTTGTTAAAAATTCTCTGATAAAGGTTTTGGTACCAAAGTTATATCGTCGAAAATGTTGATTTTTTGATATTCGTAGCAACGCGCGCCGGGTGCAACTAGTAATATATAAAAATGAATGTTTGTCTGTATGTTCTTTTTAGACTCTGAAATGTTAGGAGATAGAGCATTGATATCTTCAGCAACTTTTTTCAGAATTGTCTAAAGAAGGTTTTGGTACCACATATAATAATTATATGGATCGGACACACGATTGATGAGTTACAGTCGAAAATTTTGATTTTTGCTGATCGATTAGACACATGGTTGATATACCTATATGCTGACTTTTGTTTATTTTTATTAATAATACTGCAATATAGTATAGCTAGCCTTTATGCTACAACTTTTCAAAAAGTTGTAAACTTGTATGAAATAGGCAATATAAATGTTGGCAGTCAACAGGAAAATGCACCGGCGGTTGTGAAATAACTGAATACATAAACAATATGTATGTCGTGGTAATTTTGCTACATAACCTGTCGCCGCCATTGTTCCCTGAGCGACCCTTTGCGAAAAAGAGTTACGAAGCTTGTAATAAAACTGACGGGAATTTTGTAGATGAATATTAATAGACCTTGGAGGTTTGTGTTTTGAAATAATATTGGGTTTATATACGAGCACATGTGAACTGATATTTTGTTAATATTTATCTCCGATTTATTAGCCGCAAGCATTTTTAGTCAACTTAACTATGCCTTTCGAAAATTTCTTGATCGTTTCCATGCTTCGGAGGGCACGTTAAACCGTCGGTTCTAGTTGTTGATAGCAGTTGTTAAACCAAATGTTAGGCCTTTAGATGGGATGAAAAATTCCGATACTGGTATGACCAACGTGGGTGGACAAAAGCCCCTCCTCCAATCTGTAGTGGAGCAGCGTAATGGATACTCTAAGCTTATCAGTCATGAGGAGTGAGGTTTCCTGTAGATGGTCATTATCCTATCATCTGTTATCCTGTCTTTAAATCGACGATATATTCCATAATGTGCCACATAATCTCACAATAGAATGTTATATGTTAGTACAGTAAATTATTAAGACCGCAGATTTCTGATCCAGAAATCTATGATAGAATCAACGAAGGTAAGCTTAGGACTTATACATATTAATGCACACAATATTTAGTTTATCCCCAAATATCGTACGATGGCCAAATTGAAACCTCGCAGTTCCCAAATTGTATTACTAGTGTTTCTGGCTAACGAGCCCGGCTGTATCTTACACCGTTGTGTATTGGAAGATATGAGAACTGATAGTTCGAATATGATTCTCTAGAAGTAATCCGCAGTATATGACGAAAAATATTGTTATAGTTACTGTCTTGTGGCTTCGGCTAACGGGTATTCGGCTTATTTGTAGTAACTCAATATGTCGTTTATGTAATGTACGTTTAAGTCAAGCTTCACTCTCTCCGGTACTCCCAACTGAACGAAGTATCTTTGGAGCTAGACTTCTACTGTTGGAAATCCTTGAGCTATGTATTGCCCAGATTAATGATATAAATGATTAAGTTTTTCAATAGTCTGGTTAAATACTATCGTCGTTTTAGAAACAACAGTGACAAATTTTTACAATTCGATCGCAGATTTGCGGATGGTTATAACCATTTACTATTAAGCGTCTCAATTGCTATTTTGTAGATTATTTATACCAAAATAGGTGTGTAGTTCTATAAAAAAAAATTTAATTGAGCTTGAAAGCAATTTTATTTGTTATAATTGAGGAAATTTCCTGAGGAAATCTCTAGGCTTTATTACAGTAATCATAAAGGTGTGAAGGCTAATTTCGCTTGCATTGCTGTGAAAGCTACCAGCTTTTATTATAATGCGAGGGAAATTACAAGAAATAACCCGCATGCATCAAAAGGGCTGTTATTAATTCTCATAATGACGAATAATATTCTGTTACACTACATTGTAATTGCGGAATCGTAATTACATTTTGAAATAAACCACTTTCTAAATCCTCTCCACTAACATGTCCAGAAATTAGTTTAACGTGGACCCATATGCCGAACGCGTTTGAAATTCTAATACTTTTGGTAATTCCCTAAAACATTGATTTGTGGCTGTCATTTTGAATGAATTAGGAAGGATTCAAATATCCCTCAAATAATTTTACTCTGGTTTTCATCTCGGATAACTTCAATTTAAAGGTATAGGTGAACATCCCGCTAGTAGGAAAACCGTTTGACTAGCAAATTTAAAGGTTTCAAAATTTGATTTATTTTTCCAACAGAACAATTTACTCAATGTAACGTTAAAAGACTTATGCGTATCAAATATATAATAAGTACTTAAAGATATTATGTTCGACGTCCCAGCATATCGTTGGCAATCGGACAAGTCTTCAGCGGTAAACTTTCGTTTTGGCTTTATACCAGTTTCACGTCACAGTTAACCGTGATCTATCGTTTTGACATTTTCCGTTTGGTGCGCTAGCGAATTTTAAAAACTTTTTAATTTTAACTTGTAACCTCAACTGATGAAGGTTACATTACTTTCTTTTTCAGGTTACTTTTCTCGTAAGTAAGTCTGTGGGGGGGGGGGCTTTAACCCATTAATAGCCCACTACTGAGCACAGGTCTCTCCTCATCACTGAGGAGATCTAGAGCATACTCCAACATGCTGCTCCAATGCGGATTGGTGGAGGGATTAGTGGCCAACTCAAGTGTCAGGTGTTTTTAAACCGCCCGAAGACCTCGGACATGGCTTGACGACTGCTATGTTCATAGCAACCGGGACCGACGGCTGAATGTGCCCTCCGAAGCACGGAAACGCTCAAGAAATTTTTGTCACTAGCGGTCACCCATCCAGGTACCGACCACGCCCGCAGTTGCTTAACTCTGTCGATCGCAATCGAAACGCACCCTTAATCCCACCTCCTTTTAAAAGTTAATCGTTAGATGTTTTAAGTGTGCTTCGGTAATGGAGTATTAGTTTACTTATCTAGTAATGATTTCCCGTCAGGCGAGATGTCGTGCCTGGACAGCGGCCGAGCTCCGACTGTTTGATGTTTGGAACTTATTTATGCAAGCTTTGTAAAAAACTTTGATAGTGTGATTCAGGTTTGGCGTGACTTTATTATGTGACGTATATTGCTGTCACCACACTTAGGATTATTCCTTGGTAGTGATATTCCGTATATGTCCGTACAACAATTACCACTATTTGACAACTGCTTATCGTCATATGACTATTTTACAGTTACAGCATTTTACACATGCCACTAGCTTTTCATTTTACTCCAGAATTCAATTTCTCAGCTCTGAAATGGAGGAATCATGTATGAATTAAAACTTTATAAATTATACGATTACTTAAAACTTTAAAAATGTTAATCGAACGGCAAAGGCGCTGATGATGCAGATTCACTGCAGATATCGATTTAATAAAACGCTATTGGCCATTGATTGACAAATAACGCAGTATGAAACTTCGTACAGCGGTATCTATTGGCTATCAAAAAGTAACTAACAATGTTTAATATTGTACCTTTAATATTGTTCGTGTATGTCTCTATGTGTTTGTGAGAGAGACAGAGAAAGGCAGTCTGTATATCTCTGTGTGTGTGAAAGAGAGAGACGTTGTGTATGTGTGTGTTTATGAATGGGAGAAACGGTGCATTAATTGAACTCACCATTTTTAATTCTCATTTTGATAACTTTTGAAACCAAGTGCAATAGTAAATTCCACAATTACATTACTTGTAAATAAAACGAGTATTTATTAATTTTTACAATGCTTTATTTATATAACCATTCATTTATACGTTTTACAAAACAAAAGTATTGTATTTCAAAACTATGACATAAATCTATAAAAACAATAATTTTATATACACATAGATTTAACATTGAGATTTAGAAAATTCATTCACATTAATATTGTATCTTATTCGTATAGTTTAAATTTAATTGTCATGGTGTCTTTCAGTGGTATATGATTAAAAATTATACCATGGAAAGCCATCATAATCATAATATAACTATCATTATTATATAATTTATTACAGAAAAAATATAATTCTAATTTAATTTCTATTGCAACTAAGTGATTGCAGCTTTTGTCGATAGATTCACTCTACTTATATATTTAAAAGCAAAGACCAGACATTTTATTAACGGGGAATTTTTACACTGTCAGAACGATGGATAAAGGTCATCCACAAGACCGGGCAATATCTAATTGAATAAAGTTATATTATTCAACAAAAAATCCGAATTTTCCTTCTTGTTTGAAATCGGCAATGACTTAATTGCAAACCATACTTCAATTTAAATATACTTTTTTTAGGTGAATAGTCAACAAACGCCATAGACCAGCAACACAAACATCCCCGATGCTTTGTCGATCAAGAAAATAGACGAAAGAATTTGAATACATAAAACACATTCAATATTATTTTCCTATAATAAATATTTATAGTTCAATTATTTACAATTATGCGTAATATATTTTTGTATGACACTTAACAGACTATGATAATACTTATTATTACAATAATGATAAGTTTCATAATGCAAATATCTTTCAAATTTTATTTTTAATTGTATTTACAATAAATAGCAGCTTTAGTTCCACGATTTAATGTAATATGATTTAGTGTAATAAAATAGATATAATTTTACTAATTGGACCCTGTTAAGCAGAAAAGATCCAGCAGCATTTTTGTAATTTTGAGTAAATCTACCTTTTTGAAAATCG
>DWJN01005162.1:0-11713 GCA_018248895.1 Carystus phorcus
ATCATGTACTACAATATTGTTCCCCTCTTAAAGATCTAAATAAAAGTCCGCGACAGCATATGTCTAGCTTTTAAGGTTAACACACTATAACCATTTTTATTGTTATAAAAATGGTTCTTAAATAATAATTTGTATGGCGAAACAACGTTTGCTGGTTCATCTAGTAATTTATATATATAAAGATTATAAAGCTGAAGAGTTTGTTTGAACGCACTAATATCAGAAACTACTTTTTAGAATTGAAAAGGTCTTCTTGAGTTGGATAGTGCATTTACTGAGGAAGGCTATAAGCTACCAGGCGTGAATAAGTTGATAACTCGACTTGCATATATATTTTTTTTAAACATAATAGGTATTAGGATTGTTTAATTCATAGTGATCCGAAAATTCAAAGCAAATGAATACATTCAGATAAAAAAATATTTATTAGCATGAAATCGGAATTTACAGATGAAACTTAAACTTGATATTATTAGCTTTATTATAAAAAAAAAACATTTGCAGCTAACTTGGAGCACGCTACTCGTAAACCATTTTCAGAGTCAAAGTCCATGAAGGACAAATAAACAAAAAAATATTGATTTTTATACGTACAAATTTATATAATTTCGTTATATGGAACTAATCTTTCGGGGCAAAGCTAATAGTAGCAATAAATATTGTAGGAATAACAGAAAACTTAAAGGTGAAAATTTGACGCGTTTAAATAATACATTTGCTTTTGGTTATCAAAGTATTTAAAACAGTAGCTAAAGCTGTTTGTAACAGACTATGTAAGATTTATGACGTACAAACATACTGTTATCTTTCGATTAATATTTTGTAACACAAGGTGCTCCAATTAAATATTTTAAATTGAAACCATCGCATCGGAATTCTCGTTTAAATGGTTCACAAGCTAAAATTTGGAGAAACATAACGATAATATTTTGTTGTATTGAATTTGTAATGTCGTCAGATAATTTATTGATGTTAAACATCTATCCATATACTAAAAATATGTGATCGCTGTCTGTTCATGGCAAATATATTTAAAGATTCACAGTAGCTTTTATATACGCAAGAGAATCTAAAACAATGGATTTCCGTTTGATGTGTTTGTCTGTATGTTTGTGCACGTTAATCTCAGAAACGGCTTATTCGATTTATATATAGTTTTCAATTTATATTGTGATGGGCTTCACTTAACATTTAGTGTTTTTTTCATTTAAATCGGGTAATAAATAAAAAAGTTATATCAATTTATGCTTTATCGTTATCTTTCAAATCTACCACTTCTCTGTGACAACTCTTCTTGTATTTTAGTTTGGGCCGATGGTCAAGTGGAGAGTGCAGTAAACATTAAGTGATAGTATATGTGTATTAGTTTATTTATTAGTTTAAAAGATGTGCTGAGGAGTTTCTTTCGCCGCGTCCTCTCCTCGATGTAAAAGCACTTTTTCGAATTATGGTAGAATAAAAAATTACGTGTTATGTGGAAATAATACCTACATGAATAAATTATTTTGAATTTGATACTTTTTTGTCTTTACTTCATATTTATAAGCAGGTATATAGCAATATTATAGTATCTCGTTTATCGAGGTTCTCCAACGATGGTAGACATGGCTTAATTAAAATAAACTTCAATTCTGACACCTGTCGTTTCGTAACTAATATAGTAACATCAAACTTAAGTATTAATTAAGAGAAATTAAATCGTCATTCAAAGCATAGACACAGTAATTTATAGATTGCAAAATGCTCATCTGTTTTGTACAAATAATTAATAACACCAATGTATTTCTACATTATTATAATTCTACATCTGCTATTTGATTAATTCGTAAATAAAATAAATAGAATCGTTTTATTATTGACATTAATATAAATAAAATTGTGTTTCTATGTTTATACCGGGTTTGATTCCCGTATACCAAAGATAAGTTATTAAATTTAAAATAAAATCAATAGGATCGAACTGTAAATCTAAACAATTCTTTAATCTACTTAAACAAACATTTTCATTAAAAACGGTTCAACCGTTTAGAAGTGGATTGATAGAAAGGGAAGTGATACACCGACAGAATATAATTTTTAACGTTTTTTTTTATAATTGTTTAAAAGATGTGCTGAGGAGTTTCTTTCGCCGTTTCTTCTCCTCTTTATAAAGCACCCTTTCGAAACGGTGATAGATGCAAAATATTTGACCTTTCATAAGTGTATTTATAAATACCTACATGAAATAAATGATATGAGTTTGAGTTTGAGTTTTAATTTACGTAATATATTTAATTACCTTATTTCGTACCGAAAACATTAAATTTAATAATCAAATAAATATTTCGAAATTACTTTCATCGAAGCTCTCACTTTTATTTATTCTCACACTACCACTTCACTTTAGGGTTCCGTAAATAAGTGTGATTCTCGTTTCAAATCAAATCATCTGACGTAAAGCGCTAGTTTAATTCTTATCAACTTAATATTGCATTATGTTTGTGCAACTGAACTATGTAATTTGTTAATTGGATTAATATCTAATTGTTTTTGGCATTATCTTATAGTTTTAGCACTTAATTTAAACTTATCGAGCGATAATTTGTATCGATTACGTCAATATTATATTATTGAAATGACAATAATTCCAATAATAATTCTACACACTAGAATAAGCGTTAATAATTAGGGATAATAATGTATCGACGGGTAAAAACGAAAAAGTCGCTACTGACACTTTGGTGATAAAATGTTTTAACCTATAGTGTACAAATGTATTTTCACCAAACGTCTCTTACGTCCTTTTTGTTTTCTCCCGTCGATATAGCCATGATTTTGTCTCAAGATATTTGAGACCATGTACCGACAATCATTAGACAGACAGTCAGTCACTAATCTTGGTTAAAAAGTAGCCGACCATTCCAGAATATCTGTTTCAGTACAAAATATCATCCAAATCTATACTTCTCTACTAATATCAAGAGGAAGAGTTTGTTTGTTAGAACGCGCTAATCTCAGGAAATATTGGTCTGATTTGAAAAATTCTTTTTCTTTTAAATAGTCCATTTATCGAGGAAGGCTATAGGCTATATAACATCTCGCTACGACCAAAAGGAGCGGAGCAAGAAGTTACCAAAAGCGAAACGAGGGCGTCTACTTAATAATATTGCAGGACGTCTGCCGGATCCACTAGTAATTATGGCAAAACAACGTTTGCTGGGGTCAGCTAGTATAAAGAGCTTCGCATTTACATTAAGTCTAACATTCACGGACCGTAAAGGTTAGACTCACGCTTGCCACGTTTTTTTATCTACACTTGTCACTATTACCACGTTTACCGTACATCGCGCCTAAAATATAGGGGTCCGATCGACTATAAAGATAACCGGCGGCCGCTACCGGACACCGTACGGAAAATTAATAAAAATAATTAAAGCGTTTCCCAGAAAGAGAGCGATAGACACCAAAAGTGATGTCGCGTGTCCAAACCGGTGATGGCAGAATGTTGAGCACTTGTTAGGTGCGACGCATATTGGTTGCGATACATTAACGTTTGGGGCTTAGAAAACGAATCTCATTTTCTTTTAACATGTGGGAAGATCATCTCGTTCATCCAGCTACGGGAATCCTGACGAATATGTGGGATTCAAACCCACTAAAACCACACGGTGTCGACGCCTACCGTTTTGTCCCGGGACTGTATCACGGCTATCACGGCGGCCTCGGCACGGCACACTCTAGCTCCTCTCCTTGGAGGGTTGGAGCAGCCAGCGGGATGGCCCGTCAGCCGTCAATTTCCCGCTTGGGTAAAGGCGCGCTCGACACTGACACATCTTTCTACGCGGTCCGTTATATCGGACGACGAATTTTAGAACACGAAACCCAATTCCAAGGTATCTCAAGATCCTTTTAGCCAAATAGCAAATTGTGGAATAGGCTTCCTTCCGAGGTATCCCTGACACGCTATGACATGGGGTGCTTCAATAACTGTGTAAAAAGAGCTTTCCTTCAGGACCGGCATTGCTGGTGACTCCTCTGGACTCGTGGCCACTTACTATCAGGTGGCCCGTTTGTTTCTACGTCGTCAGTCGTTCAAACAAATCAGGGTGATGGAAAGGGCGACCGAAGCTGCTTAGAGGCTTCGTTCATATTATCGTTGGTATCAGGCGTTATTTTGCGGAAATCTGTTATCAAGTTAGTGTTAGTCTATTTTGTAACAATGCGCGAGAAAAATGTGTGATGGTATATACTATTATGGTTCCCCCTCCTATAAAGGAAACATGCAGTTACAATAAAAGTACATATACATACCTATACATACATATGGGCAACACTTGTTTCATACCGAAACTGAGCATCTTCAGGTTAATTTGATTCTACGAAAACCGTCACTTATTAATTGTAACACCATGTTTTCTTTGCGAGACCGAAAGAGAGGCTACACATGTCTAACAGTATATTAGCATCATACATTTATTATCTCGCAGATTATTGTAAAGTAGACTAATATTATTAATATTATCTGTCTGTGAAGGCCTAACTACTACCCATTTGTTCAAGTCGGTCGGTAAACGACTCTTTGTGCTCCGGTTTGGCGTTTTCGAACCAGCATTACTTTTTCTCTTTTCTTCTTTTCCAACAACGCATCAGTATTATTTTTGGTGCTACTGATGTTCGTGGCTAATGATCATTCACCATCATGTAGCTCATCTGCTTTATCAAATGGTCATATAAAAACTGTAGGCCACGTCATTAGGTAGGTAATTTTCCTAGAGCTTGCGTCACTACAGTAGTTAATGGTGAGGAATTAATGACGAAATGTTTTTATGATACCCGAAGTCCTCATCCATCCATCCATCATGGTTTAACTAGCTAACCGTCGGTTTCTGAAAAGCTGATCAACGAATAATTAACTAATAAATTGTCAAACTTATTTTCACACGTCGCTTGTGTCATTTGATTTGAATGATAGATCAGTTCTACAACGTTAAATTATACTTCAAATCGTTTGTCCAATGAGTATATGTTTTTTGGTTTATTATTCTCTAATCAAAGCTTCAGAAACTCGAATTGTTTTGACAGAGGTTTAAGGTTAAAATGCCTGTTAGTTCAACAATAATTTGATAAGCCTTTCGAAAATTGGCATTAAGTCTATCTATCCTCCGATAGAAGTAAAATTCTGACACTAGCAATCACCTATCTACAAGTAACGACTGACCGCGTCAACTTGGTCTTAAGATCTATACAGCCAGTTAGTGTTTTCATACAAATGCGTTTAAAGTCTGGAGTCGACGTGCATTGGTAAATTTACGGTTTTAGGTAACATATATATTTTTTGCAGCTTCGGTTGTAAAGGTAACGGTAACCAATGATTACTACTATCAGGCATTTATTTCACATATGACAATAAAATAAAAATAATTTTGTTTATGGTCTATGGTGTGTACGGTGTACAATAAAGTATTTACATATACATATATCTGAAATGAACCTTAAAATGTAAACATATTTTTTTTTCAAATTCAAAATAATTTATTTATTATAAGAGATTTTTTAATACATTTTTTATTATTAGATATTATGGAGAAAAAATGACTATTATAACGATGATAAACGCATTTAAAAAGCTCACTTTAACATTTAACGATTGATTAACGATGTATACTACAACGTTATTTGATTTTTAATCGACTTTAAAAAGGAGGTTTTCAATTCGAATGTACTTTTTTATATCTGTATATAATTTAGCATGTTTTATTAAAGTCGTTTTTCCTTTTCTTCTTTAAAAAAGCTATTATTAAATTACCCCATTCTGACTGCTCCTTCTTCATTAATACTTCATTACTCTGGTGTACAACATATTTTTAATTAATATTATATATAAAGTATGCAATGTGCGTTGTCCCCAAAGTCTAGGTGTGAAGCTACGGCCTCAGTTTATTTTCGATAACTACTTTTATCGTAATAGACTTAAGGTTTATTTTATAACAAAACGTAATAAAAATGTTTTTAACAATGTTATGGGTTTAATTTTCTCATGAAATATGTT
The DNA here is from genome assembly GCA_018248895.1 of Carystus phorcus. Taxonomy (NCBI): domain Eukaryota; kingdom Metazoa; phylum Arthropoda; class Insecta; order Lepidoptera; family Hesperiidae; genus Carystus; species Carystus phorcus. The sequence continues at coordinate 6,029 of DWJN01005162.1, forward strand.
TTGCATGATCAGATTTGACAAGTGCCACCCAAGAGGAATGTTAAAGGGTCTTAAAGTAAAATGCGTTTCGTAAACACATTTTGACAGCAACTCAAAAAGATAAAAAACCTAAGAACATCCCGGAATTCATTTCGGGTCAACTTCATAGCTCATTTCATTTTATAGAACAAATCTATTAATCTATCCATATTGATCGTAAAAAATTACTTTGTACGGTGACCTAACCAACTTCGTTTCACCTAGCAGTCAATAAATGATTGATATAAATTGACATAACTTCTTTATTTGTAAACGGATTTAAATCAAAACACTGTTAAGTAAAGCCCATCACAATGCTTAAAACTGCATTAAAATCTGACAAGCCGTTTCTGAAATTAACATGCACAAACATACAGACATACAGAATCAAAATGAAAAAATCATCAAGTAGGACGGTAGTCAAGCATTATGTTATAATTAATAAAAAAAATACATTGTTTTTGGTTCTCTTTCGTATATAAAGGCCGGCCATTATATTTTTTATATTTGCCATCTACAAACAGCGATCGGTTACAGTTTTATTATATGTAGATATCTTTTTTTGACTTGGTTACGGAATCTTAAAAGCATTAACTAGAGTATTTTCACTGAAAACCGCGCGTCGGTGAGAAACATTCACGAAGTGTGATGCTATTGTTAGTTCGCGGCTGTAATCCTACAAATGCGAGCCTTACCCAGATAACGCGCTAACTAGGGCTACACTTGAATATTTTTGTTGTAACCGAAAATTTTGAACAGCTACACGATGGTAAATAACCACCGTCACCCATAAACATCAAGATTACCAACATTTTTTTACTTATATATAGTATTTTTCAAAAAACAGTTCAAAAAAAACATAAAAAAAAATATTTAAAAAATTTAGTAGGTACTTTAGTAGGCACTGATAAAAAATGCAGTTAACCGTTTAGTAAATACGATTTTAATTTTTTTTATTATAAAAAACATTTTGTTGCCTATATATATTATTTATTAAAAAAACTATAAAAATATAGACGGTTAAAAAATATCGTATTTTAGTAGGGTATAATAAAAACTGCACTTCACCGTTTAGTAAATATGATGTTAAAAGTTTTTTATTATAAAAATGAATTCCAAAATAATAAATGCAGTTACGATGATAATGCTTACTACAGAAATTTCAAACAAAAAAATAATGGTTACATCATAAAAAAAAAACCATTTTTTTTATTACATTACATTTCAAGTTGTTTATTTTTCAAATGTTTATTATAATTAGGTTTATAAGCATGTGGATGCTGTTTAATGGTCTATTAAATTAAATTTCGCCCACACCACTTGACGCTAATCACTTCCCCTGGACCGCAAGGCGATTACTTGCTCTTAAACCCAAAAATTCATTGTAAACTGAACCTAAATGTTTTTAAAACTTAACAACCCGTTAAAAAGGTCCAATAAAAATAATTTACAGCAATATATTAGGATTAATAATTCACCCACGCAAGTTATTCTAATTTAAAACAGAATTAAAATACATTTTGTTTTGATTAGAAACTTACATACTATGTTGGCAACTAAGAAATTGCCGCTTTCGTCGATAGATTCTCTCTACATCTATCCTATACATTTAATAGCAAAGACCGGACATTTTATTAACGCATTTTTTACATTACCAGAACAATGGGAAAAGGTCATCCAGAAAGGACGATATCTAATTGAATAAAGTTATATTTTTTAACAAAAATGTTGAATTTACCTTCGTATTTGAAATCGACAATCACTTAGCTGCCAATCTATTATTACGCATTTCATCTGGTACATAATAGATATAAAAAACATATAAGTATACTAGTCCCGGCAGATGTTATCTTGCAGCATATAAAAAAAAATCATTTCTATCAAATCGAATTATGAATCTAAACCATTCTCAAATCCATTTACACAATAAAAAATCATCAAAATCGGTCCAACCACTTACAACAGTGGCATACACATGAACAGAAGACTTTTATGTATATAACGATAAACAACTAAGACATTTGAAACATGACGATAGCATATTAAATAAAGATAAATAAATAACATCACACACTCATAGCCCCACACTAGGATACCCCGTGTCATGGTGCCATGGACAACACAAAAAGACATACACACACCTAGACCGAGAACAGAAATTTAAACTCATTATTTAAATTTCAGCCTCGCTGGGAATCAACCCCAGGACTCTTCGAACGGCGGTCCGGCGTTTTGACCATTACGTCACGCGGGTCGTCAAATTATTAACTACTAATAGTTCTTATGTTGACTAAAATGTAACGCCTTAATTGTAAGTATAAACTTTTAGTAACATACGAATATTGTTCATTTCACCTTATCATTTAAGGTGACCTACAAAGCTGATTAAAGGTTAGTATCATAAACTTTGAATAAAACAATTAAACGTTATGTACATATATTTGATTAAATGTTAATTAATTACATACTTACTATCTTTATATATATAATTCTCCTGTTCGTGTCATTGAACTCCTAAACGGTTGCATCGATTTCGTCTGTGTTTAAGTTTACGACCCGCATGGCATAATCTTCACCACGTCGGACCGCCGTTCGAAGGATCCTGAGTTCGATTCCCAGCGAGACAGTAATTTGAATGATGAATTTAAATTTCTGTTCTCGGTCTCTGTGTGTTGTCCATGGCACCCACGACACGGGGTATCCTAGTGAGGGGCTATGAGTGTGTGGCGTTATTTATTTATTATTTATTCAAGAGATTTAGATTCACAATTCGATAGGAAATTTTTATGTTACATTGTAATATGTGCCAAATCCGCTAGTTTTATTACAAACTTAATAATTGCCCTTATATATGGCAAACTCAAATAGAACACTAAAATCGCCATTCATTGCTGATGTCCATAAGTATTGGTGTAGAACATTTTTATCTCTTCCAAGTTAACTTTAACAGTTTTTTGTTGTATTGTTGCCAATGAAAGTTGTAAAGTATGCAGATCCAAGTTGTTTTTGTTTCGTTGCCAAAAATTTGAGATGCCCGTCGGTAGCAAGCGGCCATAGAGCTTGAAAATCTAGAAATAGCTGTATCTTCGCATCACGGTTGTTTATACTGACCGAAATTATAACCTCGTAATTTTTGCGTTTACTTCTAAATATATGTAACTCAAAGGTGACTGACTGACTGACATAGTGATCTATCAATCTATCCCAAACCACTGGACGGATCGGGATGAAATATGGCATGAAGATAGATGTTATGACGTAGGCATCCGCTTAGAAAGGATTTTGATCAATTCTACCCCCAAGGGGGTAAATTTAGGGATGAAAGTTTCTTAACACGAGCGAAGCCGTGGGCAAAATCTAGTTCTTCTATATGAATACTATAATAATAATAATAAATAAATAATGCCCCACACTCATGACTATGACCTATAATGTTTTTGTTTGCAATGTAAGGTCAGGGTTCAGGGATTCCTAAAGCGATCGATTTAGACCCCCTGGGTAATGCTATGACCATTGAAAAAGGTGATCATTTACCATGTCTATTAGTCACATAAAAACCTCACAATCCTCTGATAACACCTAAAGATTTCTAGCTAAGAATAGCACCAGTATTGATCACAGAATGGTGTCAATGTCAGCTTTGGTATTATCTTATTACCGAAGAAAGGTGCAAAGCAGGCTAACCGTGTTATGTTGCACGAGAATTATAACTCGACGGACGTTAAGCCAATCTTCTATATTGGCTTATACCTTATATTTGTTCATGGAAGTAGAAAAATGTTTTAATACAGATTATCAAATGAACGTTAAAGAGTAAAACTTCGGAAATATGCTGCATATTTTACGTAATAATTGTCACGGTCTAATTAGGGATATTCGGTTTTATTAGTCACTGTGATATTCAGGAGTATTGAGAACCATAAATCTCACTGTAGATTTAGGATCGGGGCTTCATTTTTTCTGAATCCAAAGACCGTCAGAAGTTTACAAACCGTCCGAAGGCCTCCGACATGGTTTGACGATTGCTATGTTCCTAGCATCCGGGATCGACGGCTTCACGTGCCGGCGGTATCCAGGTATCGACCGCGCCCGCAGTTGCTTAACTCTGTCAATCGCATAGGATCGACGCGAGCCGCCGGGCTATGAGCGTTACTAAGGCTATCTGCTATTTATCCAGAACTCCCAAAGTCCCTTCGCAAGTTCGCTCAAAACAAATGCCGCAGTGTACGATGTTCGAGAATTAATGAGGCGATAATCCTCTTGGGATAGGAAGGTTGTTGCGAATTCATCTATGGTGGTTTATGGGGATCGAGGTCGTTACAACAGTTATTTGCAATTTATTTAATAATTTCGACTTTAGTTTTCACGAAAAAATGTATTTATTGAGTTCATCTATTAGTTTCGCCATTCCTTCTCTACCGATGTTAAACTTTTTCGACACTGTGGAAGAATTAAAAAGCGTGAATAAGAGTATTGAGGTAATCTACATGAAAAATTATTTAGAAACATTTTTCTTGTTTCTCCTTATTCTAGGATTGGATGCGATGCTTTGAAAATATAATTCGTTCTATCAATGGTTTTTACCAAAACAATATTGCGGTAGGTTAGTTATTTTAAAATGCAATTAATTGGTTTGTCATATTAAAATGCGATATATAATTTAATAAATAATTTTCAATACAGATTCAAGTGACAAAGTTAGTCTTAATAGTGCGATATAGTAATACTCGTAGTATATTGGAACAGAACATTAACAAGCCGCCCGCCCGCTAGGTGGCGCCGAGATAGCTCGCTTATCTTGTATCCGTTAAAATGGAAACCGTAGAGTTGATTCACGATAAACAATTTATTGAGTACTCAATAAAAAGTTCTTATATCACTCTACTTCTAATTAAAACTATTTTAAAGTCCAATTAATTGATTTGTCATGTTGACAACATTATATGTTTTTGTACTCATGAATTTTAATAGTTTATTTTCATGACATTCAATGGCTTGACGTGTATCTAATGATAATTAAAACAAGTATCAATTTATTATACGTATTGCATTTATCAGTAGTATTTTCAGATGCGAAATATATTTACAAAACCGGTATCATATACTGGTATATAAAATATTGTCAAAGTCGTTTGATTGAGGTATCACGCTTTAAATAAAATGTAGATTATACGTTTAAACTCTCCCTTTTTCAAGTAGTGTTTATAGAAATTAATATAAGTAAAAAAATATTATAATCATGTATGAAATTGTCGAACGAGTGAGAATGTAAGCTGCGCATTTAAATGACAAAATACATTTATATAATCAAAAGCTCAAAAACACGTTGAGAGTTTAAAAAAATAATGTAAGAAATCATACTGGCAGGGCCCCAATAGTACAATTGTTAAGCGATTTAAAAAAAAAGTGTAGGTTCTCGATTTGTCTGTATTTTTTTATCTATGTTAGTTAATAACTAATTTTACTGGATATACCGATTTAGATGATTATTTTTTTTTGTTCAAAAGCTTCGAGTTTGTCTGTATCGATTTAGGTTTTTTTTATTCGAAAACAAGTCGTTTTTGGTTTATTCCCAACCCGGGCATGATGCATATCTATACTCTATACTAATATATAAAGCTGAAGAGTTTGTTTGTTTGTTTGATTGTTTGAACGGGCTAATCTCAG
>DWJN01005163.1:0-11713 GCA_018248895.1 Carystus phorcus
GGCAACGCGTTGGTGACACCGCTGGTGTTGCTAATGTCCATGGCGACATCAGGTGACATGTGACATGCCTGCTTGTTTGCAGGCTTACGGCATAAAAAAAGGTCACTCGATGGTAAATGAGTCCACCGATGGACATTAGAAAAACAGGGATGTCACCAACGCGTTGCCGACCAAATCATGATAGTGATTAAGAACAAATAAAATTATATGCATTATGTAATATATTCATCTCGTTTGTTAGCTTATTCTGTCGGTGACATAAGTACCAATACATAATAATAGATCTTAACGTGTTATTGTTTACTAGTACAGTATAAATAAATAGATTATTTACTTCACATAAATACATTTATAATCAGCAAAACAACATGCAATGAATTATTTATTGGTGTGCGATTTGTGATATATTGTGTTTACATCGCGTAACAAAAACAAAATAGACTTTAATAGTTTGAACAACAGAATAATTGAATGAATAAGTTAATAGCATTAAATATTTAAGATATAATGAAATTTTGTAGTTATAGCCTAGTAATGTGAATGTCTAACATCCAACTACGAGACGCAGTTCGATCCCCAATTAAGTGCAATTTTTTCTATTCCCGAAAATATGCAAAATCTACACTTGACTAGCCTGAAAGATTGTTCTTTAATTCTAATTCTTGTCTATGAGCTAAGTCTCTCAGCTTTCACGGTTCCGTGCGGAGCAAAAATCCGTAATTCTTTGCATTTTTTTTCTGTTCTCGAAAACTTAAACATCTATAATCTACATTTGATTTAGTTATCCATTTTCTCTCAACTCCTGTTAGTGTGAGGTATCCCGAGATGCGTTGATTAATAAAAATATGATTACTTTTGTAACTTCTTCCTTTAGTTTAGTGTCCCGATTTGTTAAATCGTAATAGTGGCGATAGTAGTCGTCGTAAAAAAGAGTAAAAAGTTGAAAACGCTGGGCCTGTTATCTTCTAGACTGGACCCCATAAAAGTTTATGGTGTATATTCGAGAGACGTCGCAGCGACGCGGCCCGGAATAAATGAAATAAATCTACATTTCTATTCAGTAAAAGGTTTAGATATCTCGGCACAGAAGCTGGACTCGATTGTATTTTTTATGATGTAGATGTTTGTATCACGGGACACGGTAGAGACTACGGCTACACATAGGATAAGGCCCATCGTGGACAAGTACAAAGACCCCTTGCTCAAATGGCTTGTTAAAATTGTCCAAATTAATAAAACAAGTCTGACACCATTAACAGGCATCTCACACTATCAATTTAAAGCTCAAAAACAGTCTTATTCCGGCTGATTCACATTTAAATGATTTTTTTAAAGCCAAGACTGCTTCCATATGTGTCTGATGACGTGATGATGATGATGATATGTAAGTGATGACGATATTGGAGCGCTCATAACCCGCGGGCGGTTGGTGACCGGGTGACCGCTAGTGGCAAACATTTGTACTTTTCCTTTCTTCGAAAGACATCTAAAGTAAGCGATTCCCGGTCTAACCAGACATCTCTCAGTAAAAATATTTTTTTTGTTTTTTTTTTCACCTCATAAAAAGAACGTTTTTTTTTTTCAAAAAGTTCCTTTACCGTTCGGTAAAATTAAAATAATACAGTAACTATAAAACGGTTCCAACCGTTACGGTGCTACTATCAGGCGGCGGTTGGTTTAACGTCGCCATTTTGAATTCTTTAACTATTGTTATTATCAGCTGTTCGCGACGATAACAGCTGATGTCTACGTCACCGCATCCCGACTGTACCTGCTCCGTACCCTGTACAGTTCTTAAAATAAATTCACCTGCACAAGGGACGGGCACTTTTTCTTGCCAAGGATGTGCCGGTCCGTCCTTGCGAGGGGCTGGATGACGTAATAAACATCCCTAAATTCGTGCCGTCTATTCAATATTCAGCTCTATGCCAACCCTACAAAGTTGATATTATTTCCGCTGTCGTTTCGATGACGGAATCATGGGGCGATTATTGTCTAAAAAGTTTGAGAGTTTAAAATAAAAGCGAGTTTGAAATTAGAATACTGAGAGGTCAATTTTCGAGTTCTTTCACAGATTATTAAATTTTAAATTGAAATCGTTGTCACAGAGTAATATACCAACATAATGTTGTTATAGATTACACAATATAATAGTACCATATAATACTAGTTATAAACACATTTATGAACATAGCAAACTCATTGGATACGTTCGTATTGTCAATGTGGAGAACGCTTTCATACTTGTATTACTGACGAATTTCGACCGCAAACCTTTCTCTAGTAGTAGTAATTTTATAAAACTATAGCATATATACATATATGTATACATATGCTTTGTGTTTGTCCCCACGTGTTGAAGGTTGAACAGTGCGGGGTGCAGCGCGGTCGTGAGCGATTCCTCCGTCAGTATTAACACATAATGCGTCTTTGAAGAGGCTGATTATCTTTCAACGTCATTAAATTTAATGTTGTTCGAGGCTGTTCGTGGGCAGGTTTATGGCTTTCGGCTTCACTCTCGACTGTCGAACAACCTACTAAAGTTTTGATGTCTTCAAATACTTACCGATTTTATTGTAGGTACGACTTGTTACATAAATTTGTAACTTTTGAATAATTTCTGTAAGATAAGCTCTTTGGATATCATAAAATTTGAATGCTTAAAACATTACTTTCAATATTATTAACTTATGTAGGTGTATTGCAAATCTATCACAATTATGTAGTTTTGATTTTGAGTAAGGTTTAGTTAGTCCATTGGTTGGAATATCTTGAAAAGTTTTCGACAAATCGATTCTAATATTATAGAAGTGTTGTAAACATTTATAACATTGTAATTGGTATTTAGTACTAAAATCGGCCAGGTTATAATTTTACGTAAAATAAATACTTCAACTAAAACCTTCAACCGGAGATACCTACAATTCTAAATGACAAATAAAAAACTGTCAAGTTCGCTGTAAAGGTACGAGATGAATTAATTTGAACAGTGGAACATTTCTTTCAAAGCCAGTAATTAGTTTGACGAACAATAAGGGCAGCGGGCGCCTCGAGACTGCAACGAATTGCAGTTATTATAATTGTGCAGCGAGTGTGGCGCCATCCTGTCAGTTTGTGTTATTTTTGTGTTTTCTGTTAATGCAAACTGTTTGCGCTGTCAGCCCGACGCCGAACTACATTTTTTGCTCGACTGTGGCTGGCGGGGGCCGAATGGTTTTCTTTTGCCCTCTACATGAGAACAGAAAACATTTCACGACACATATCTATATTGATACTTGAAGAATCACCAGATGTCTTTCAACATAAAAAAATTGTTTGTAAACTCTTTGTGATCGAATTGCGAAATTAAACCATTCTCGAATCCTGCCTTCAACTCATTAATGGCCAGTGGGGTAATGACTGAGCACGGGTCTCTCCTCAACATTGAGGAGATCTAGAGCATTCTCCACCACGCTGCTCCAATGCGAGTTAGTGGAAGGTTAGTGGCCAACCCAAGTGTCGGATGTTTTTTTAAACAGCCCGAAGGCCTTCAACATGGCCTGACGACTGCTTTGTTCATAACAACCGGAACCGACGGCTTAACGTGCCCTCCGAACGGAAATGTTCAAGAAATTTTTGCCACTAGCGGTCACCCATCCAGGTACGGACCGCGCCCACAGTTGCTTACCTCTGTCGATCGCACAGGATCGACGCGAGCCGCCGGGCTATGAGCGCTTCATTCTCGAATCCTCTTAAACACAAATAATTTTTGTATCAAAATTGATCGAAACGATTACAAGTTCGGTGATATACACACACGCAAAATATGTACAAAATACAAAACAAAATCTTTGTGGGGTTCAAAAAATAAGCGATTGTAAAGTTTGTCAACGCTAAAATTTGCATGGAGGTGTGCGACAAACTATTCACTTATAATACGTATTACAAAAACGTTGATTAAAGGAAATTGCACCTTCACCTTGTTTACGTTCAAATTGTCAAAGTGCAACGCTTTGACAAATGTATTACAACCGAAGACAGACCGGGTGTTTAAATAGTCATTGTTAAAATGCGGTCTCCACCTTCTGGTCCCGCCATCTATATATAAATAGGAAAACTAATAGTTCAGTACCATTGTCCCCTGTTTGTTTGTTATAATTACGAGCTTTAGTGTTATATTTTTTTGTTATTTTGTATTATATGTGCACAAAAAGGTATACTCAATAAACTCGTATTGGAGTACGTTATTATTTTGATCTAACTTTCCAATAATATCTACTCTCGTTACGATAAAATTGTCAATCTGCCTTTTATTATTACTATTCCAAAAACAGTTGAATTCTTAAATTAAAACCTAGGATTGGCAGATTTAGATAACGTTTTACTTTATAATTTGAAGATCTTTTTAACAGTCGACTCATTAGCGTCGGCAACGCGTCGATGACTTTGGGTGACATTAATAGGTGACGATGACTAAGGACTTATTTTATTGGGTGTTCAGTTAAAATCTTAACAAATGTATATAAACTACGTGTCACGGTGTTTGTCCGCTATGGACTCCTAAACTACTTAACCGATTTTAATCTAATTTTTCCCACCATGTGTCGTTTGATCCAACTTGAAAGATAAGATAACTTACATCTCAAATTATAGTCATAATAATATAATTTTATTGGAGATTATTTGTTTGATATCTTAAAAGGATTAGTTCCATAAGATTCTAACAGATGGCGGGGTAAGGTAATTAGTCTGCTAAATTGACTATGTAAACCTTAGTTACAGCAACGCGGGGCCGAGTCTACTAGTGTTAGATATACTAAAATAGTGCGTCTATCAAGTAGTTCCTAAATCTGGAATAATTTTGCGATAACAGTTACCTCTTACCATGTAGTGAATGTTCCTTTATCGGCAATTTACACAAAAATGTTCCAGCCGAATGGTCCTCGACATGGGCAAAATGTAATCTGGCACTTCACGTCAGAACCGTGAGTACCTACGAAGGCTGAAGAGTTGTTAATAGCATATTTTCCTCTACCTCTTTGATTTTCCGCCACACCACTTCCGAACTACGAGTATTTTCCTCCATTTCCGCTTGAATACGTGTTGCCTTCAAAGAAATTTGCAGCCTTAACCGAAAAACTATTCCTTGAAAACCTCTTTTAATGTTACATTCGAAAATATACCTTACCATACTCAGATTAGAGTTGAAATTCAGTTGTGTGGGTGAATATTTTGAAATATGATTTATATTCCGTTCGTAACAGAGTTTACTTCCGTGCGAACATTATAATTTAAGGAAAATGAAATATTCTTGATCTAGGCTGAGTCCTGCCATGATTCTGATAAAATAGGAATATTTTCGGAGCTTCAACGTCTCTTGCAAATAGTCAACATGGAGATTTTAGGAAAACGTAGAATTCGAGGAGATAAAATCTTTTAAAGCGGGCGCGATATATAGAATCTGATTTTTGGAGTTTAGCTTAATCCAAAGTATGTAAAAATGTGCAAAAAGTAACTATTATATTTATACTAATAATATAAACCTTAAGAGTTTGTTTGTTTGATTGTTTGAACGGGCTAATCTCAGGAACTACTGAACCGATTTGAAAAATTACTGTAAGATAGTCCATTTATGCAGTGCTGAGTAAACGGTAAAAGTTACTCAAAAATCATGTATTACAATATTGTTCCCCTCTAAAAGATCTAAATGAAAGTCCGCGACAGCATATGTCTAGCTTTTAAGGTTAGCCCAATATAACCATTTTTATGGATATCAAAATAGCTTAAAGAAATAAAAAAAAAATATGACAAAAATAAGTTTGCTAAGGTCAGCTAGGAAGTTTATAAAGTTACTAGGTGTTTAATTAGTTTATTACAAAAAAGAGAATCTCAGTGAATCAGTTTGTTCTTTATCATATCGCCGAGATAACATTGTATATAAAGGTAACTACATTAAAGTATAATATTTGATGTAGTTAGTAGTCGGCCCACGGTAAGACATAGTGACGTTATCACCAAGTTAATAATTTTGACAGCGAGGTTATTAAAACATGTACTGTACGTTTGGTTGTGGTACAATACAATATACACAGCTAACATAATAATATTTTGATATGAAACAAACATTTGATTGTTAAGGTTATATCAGTGAACGACCCACACGCTACATATGACCATAATTTCGAAAGCCGTATAGTTTCAAGTTACACGTGTTAACTTATGAAAATAGTAAAAAAACAGTAAAAACACTTAACCCATTTTTTGTAAAGTCGACAAAAACGAGAATAAATCTTCACTTTTTTCTCCGACGGACCCTAACATACCTGTTCGTGGGTGTATCAACAAACATGCACTTGAAAACGACGACGAGCCAAATTGGACCCTATGTGTTAGAGAAATCGTTCAGTTTGCATCGGTGAAGAGACCCCAAATTGATATTAAACAGAATGCATACACGTCGACCGTAAACGACTTCCATCTTTCTCGTAGCGTCGTTAAGTTCACATTCATCTGCAGGAAACCTCTCTCAACCCTCAAGAGAAGAGGAACCCTAGGCTGTGGAGTTAGGGATGTTTTCTGTATGGTCGTCGGGGATGTTAGAAGGATTGTGATTACGATGGGGCCACGATGGGGAGAGCGGGGGCCTGTTGCTAAGCGAAGCTCCCGCTCTCTGCTCGACGCAGATTGTTGAAGGGAATGGCTGTTATGAATCACTATCACATGCAGATTTACTGCTGCGATATTTTAATCGTACAGAAACACCGGGAAACAGCTGACAAGGATACCTACTTACTGTCAAAATGGAGTCGTATTTAAAACAAATGTAACATAATACAATTACATAACAGTTGAAGAAAATTAGGACCTACATGTTAAAACATTCAAACACTGTTTTGATAAGTTTATATAATACAAGTATGTAAATAATAATGTTAGGTTTGTTGCTAAAAGTCCACCCATTTACCTCTGCGGTTTTACAGACATCGTCAGAAAGCGATCAATATGGGCAAAACTATATTACTCGTATAACATTTTTACATGCTAGAACGTGCGCGGTATTCACAAAACCTTGTTTTACACAAAATGTGCTGCAAATACACCTCGATAATTTCTTTTCACTGACAACTATTTGAACACTTGTGAAAATTTACGTGACCTACATACACCTGATAAGTTATATAAGCTGTTGATACGAGCCGGACTGGCTGCCCGATAGCGGTGGAATTTATTTGTTACCATTGCTTTAATAGGCCACGTTGTTGCTAGCTCAGCACTTGTCGAATGTTCTACATCAGGGCAGCCAAGTCAACAGTCATCAAATGTGCCCCGGGCCTCATATCCCTCGGCCACAAGGAATCGCCTGCTAACGAATGTATATAAAATATTTCTCCGCGACCTTGCTGTGGCTGCACCACGTGACCACATTTTGCACACAAAAGGCGCAAAATTAAACGTGTCTCAACACATCTGTTTCTGTAGCAATATCAATATTTGCAATTGAATATGTCATCGTTGCAATTACATTTGTATTGAATACTTTGTAACAATCCCCGAGAACGATTTATTTGTGGCACATTTCTGTACACGTGTGATGTAATTACCTGTCACAGGAAAATTTATTCTGTTGCAATTAGTGTGCGGGAGCAAATTTGGCTTTTCATAATTCGTCTTCCGAGCACAGGGTTCTCGGTTTAATATCTAAACGCGCCTATAATTTTCATGGTTTAGAAATTGATATTTTTTGTGTAATGTACAATATGGACTCCAGACCCTCTCCTGAACAGAGTAACCTAAGAGCCGACAGAGCCCAACTCCTCTACGTGGTAGACTTCGCGTAAGAATTACATTATCAGTATAATTGCCTTCAGCCCATTAATAGCGCACTATTGAGTATGTGTATCTCCATATCGCTGAAGGAGTTTACAGCATACGCCATAATACTGCTCAAATAAGAATTGGTAGAGGCTAATGGCTAGGATAGGGGTTGGTAGATAAGCGTCGGAAGTTTTTTAAGCCACCCGAAGGCCTCCGACTTGGCTTGACGACAGTTATCGTAATTTAACTACCGGGGCCGACGGTTTGACGTGCTCTCAGAAGCACGGAAACACTAGAAGGTAATTGTAATGTTATTTAATTTTTTATAACTGTAATTAGACTAAGTATTTTTTTAAATGTGCTGAGGAGTTTCTTTCGCCGTTTCTTCTCCTCTTTATAAGTCACCCTTTCGAAACGGTGGTAGATGCAAAATAATTGACGTTTCATAAGTGTATTTATAAATAAATACCTACATGAAATAAATGATTTGAGTTTGAGTTTGAGTTTGAAATGTTTGCCACTAGCAGTCACCCCATGTACCGATCGCGTCCGCAATTTCTTAACTCTGTCGATCGCATAAAATCCACTCGAGCCGGCTATGATAATTGTCAGTACTAATGCCAAGTCATTAATATCTTTAATTTCTGACGGTGAATCCTGCCAAGCTATGTACTATCCTCTCGTCTTAGATACGTCTCCAGGCGGGGTCAAATATTTATATTATGTCAAATAAATGTTTCCTCAGTTAGTATTTGTATGTTTAGTCAGTTAGTTATTTGTTTGCTGATTTGTTTTAATGTTCATGCTAACTGAGACATAGTGAATTTGAATATAAAGAAAATGTACTGATATTTAACGACATTTTTAGTTTTAATTTCAAGTTCTGGTAAAATTGTTGAATATTTTTCCAAATTTGTCACCACGATATCTATAATAGAAATTGCACCGGAAGTTTTTGATAATATGTTAATTAGCGAAACGGATGTAGCGACGGTGGCGGTGCTAGCGGCGGTGGTAGGTACCTACTGGGTCGTTCGTGGAAAAACACGAGGCCCGAGTGAGTCACGGCTACAGTGCATTTCCATAATGGTGGTGTGACATTAAGAAACTAGCTCCATGCTCGGCGAGCGACGACACGAGATTATTACACATCAAATATATTTGGCTATAAAAATATCAAAATCAAATAAATTATACAAAAAATAGGATGTCTATACTTTTATCTGTCTGTGTAAAGCCTCTCTAAATAAAATAGACAACAAAAATTGCGTCCGTCATGATTTTGGAATAACAATGAAATGTATAAGCATGATAATTTCACTTATTCATTTTATTGAAAAATTTCAATCAAACCTACTTATTATACTTCAAGTATTTTATATGTTGTTTTATTTATTGTTTCTTCCTTTCTTTTGAATGAACAAGAAATCATACAGTCTATTTAACCAATAGATTATGCCATATTTACATTTTTTAATACACAATCTATTATATTTGAATCATATGCTTCAACAGTTTATGTGTAGACGAAGAAATTCTTAGTTTTTTTTTGTATGCATATATAAAGTTGGAAATATAAGACACGTTACATGGAGCTTAGAGTAAGCACTGCTAGAACAGGAGCAATCACTAAGCATTAAATCCTGTCTGTCTGTAATATGACGGTACGGTAGTTCCGTTTGTAGTAATTCCGCCTACGAAGCTAGGGGTACTGGGTTCGACTATCAGCATACATTTATGTTATGAATAAAACGTTATTGGATTTTGCTATTAGTGAATAACATGTCACTATGCTATCTATGTTGTCTGTGCCATCCACGACAAAGGGAATGGCGCTAGTGCGGGGGGGGGGGGGTTTTTGGAAGTAAATGTATAAAGAAAATAAACTAATATACATATAGTGGATGCTCGCTCGCGCTCGGTGGGGCCCGTTAAATCCAGCGTGCAACATAATGTTACGTCAGTGTTCAATTACATGTGTCCTTGACTTTAACCTTGGATCGCCTTACCTTATACACATTCCACGTGGTACATTACATCGTGTTACGTTTAATCGCTTTTACTGCTTACAGTTTAAAGTTTAAAATCGAACGGTTCTTTCATGTTATTATACCTTAATGTCTATCTAGCGTATATAATTATTATTCATCATATGAATTTTAATCAGTGTTTATATTAGTGTTTAAGTTTTTGTTATAATTATTAATAAGGATACATCCACAACTTCGGAGACTGCGAGGCGCTGGACGACCTATCTATGAAGTCATTGTAATAATGTTATAAATACTACCAAAAGATGCGTCCAGAAAAGTTTTAAATCTTCAGTAACGACTCTTACGTATAATCACTATATTTAAGGCTACGATATTATTTGGTTTGACGCCCATAAGTGCATTGATGTCTACGTGAAGTAAATGATTTGAATTGTAAATTTGAATATTGTAGGGCATGCTATTAATGCGTAGCCATACAAGCAAGCAATACTGAACGTTCCTATCTAGCTGTAATGAAGTTGTAGTTTTAAACGCAACTTGAGAATTAATAACAGAATTTAAATAATTTGGTAATATTTTGCTGATGCTTAAACAATAAAGAATTACAAAAAGACGTAACGAACATTTCTGATGTCAAAAATACGGTCTAAGTAATATACTAAATCAGGATCGTAGGCAGCAGATTATTTGTATGGAAATTGAAGACAAGTAAATAATTTTTAATTATATTAACTACTTTTAACACAATAATTAAAAGACAAGTTTTAGGAGATTCCTGTCTCATCCTGAACTTAGACGTTCTCCTTGAGAATAATTATACTAAAAGTCGATTCTAACACAACCTTCCTTACCCTGATAAATGGACGATACTAAGTAGGCAGACGCACCCTCTTGGAGGTCCGTCTTTAAATTCAACGGTCAAATACTTTTAACCCATTTCGGCCTTACGGATCTTTTCAGTAACGTAACGATGATGAGCCAGGTGACTTCATCCCATTAATATCGCATTATAGGATACGAGCCTCTTGTCATTGATTGGGGAGGCCTTGAGCATACTGAACTACGCTGCTTCAATGCAAATCAGTGGAGGGGTTAGAAGCCAACCCAAGTGTCGGAAGTTCTAATGCTACCGACATGGCTTAACGACTGCTTTGCTGACTCAAGCAAAAGGGTGGCAGGTATGTAAGCTAACTTGGCTTCATAGATAGACAATACTCTTGTCCCTTTAAGATCCAGAAGAGATACTGACAGGGGTTAGTGACACAGTGCTAGTCTAATATACTACTTTATGAGCAAAAACTTATTTAATTTAAAGTTACATCATCTGTTATTATTGATCGGTACGAGGGCGTATTCAATGTGACCTTGGGGCGACTCGTTTAATATGCAGTGCCTACGATTTAACACGAGTCGATTGTTCTTTAACACGCTATTATTATGGAAATCAATTACTGTGTGTAGTATATAGGTAATACATGCATACCTGACATTCTTGGCTCTGATAACCTTTTATGTTATTCGGGTGATATTGTTATATGGTGAAATGTTCCGGGTAAATCATTGTTACCTACTAAACTTCTTCACTAGAATTCGCTGGTGCGTCTCAGTTTTCAAATAGGTTTATACTTGGAACAGTATTAGTCTGGAAGGCAAGTTTCTGCAGTTCTGTGCGAGGGTCTCCAGTTTAAATTGTACATCCAGCGTTTTGAAACTATGTTTCCATAAAATTAATTTCATTATTTACTCGATTAGTAACGGAAACTTTATATTTCATAGATTCCCATAAAGTTGTAAATTTTATGAATCTGCATTTGGACATGGAATCGTAGCCACAGGTAGACTGGACCTAAGGTCTGACTGGCTAGCTACCACCCTCCAGTGTAAATCAGTCGTAAAATGACTATGTCGTGTTTCGCCTGCCACCT
>DWJN01005164.1:0-11711 GCA_018248895.1 Carystus phorcus
TCCAGTAGTTCCTGAGATTAGCCCGTTCAAACAATCAAACAAACAAACTCTTCAGTTTTATATATTAGTATAAGATAATAATATAATTAACAAATTAGGTCATAGGACAGTCCTAGTCAAGTGGCAAAACGATTTTCATATTAGTTAGGCTAAAATTAATAATTAATATATATCAATTGATGAGTTTCCGGCGAAAGATGAGAGAATAAATATATTATAATGTAGTTTGAGACACCGGCAAATGTCCAGAAACGAAGCGAAATCGGGTTAATAGCTATGCATTAACAACATTAATTCTTATCTGTTAATAGTCTACAGCGGTGATTAAATATTCAGCCGTAGTACAAGATAAAAGACATTCTTGAGATAGTTGCCTTTTCGGCTACTAAATTCAATAAAGGCCTAAAATTGTAGCTTAGTGACAGTTACCGATATTTTTGACTAAAAAGTTTTTACTAATACTAGACCTACATTCGTTCGTATATCCTGTTTTTCCATTATGATGCTATTGATATCCTTGGAACGAAATCTATCTATGTCTATACATATACATATAAAACTGTAACTGACGCTGTGTGTACAAGGCAAATATATTTAAAAATTCAATATCGGGATCTTTATATCACCTTTATGTTACCTAGTAGGAGATTACACTAACATTATCCCATAGCTCACAATTATCTTAGGAACAAATTCTAAGTATGAATAATAAAAGAAAGTTAATATAGTAGTAGTAGAATAAGAACACAGGCCTCTCTTGAAACCTAATTGGAAGTTAAGTTTTTTCATCATGAAACTAGATGGCGCTGTGCATATATTGACTCCAGGCGATATATGTGTATTTGATATTTATTAAAAAAAAAACGCTATTTGTAATACAGTATATAAGTACCTAATGTTCTGTGTTTATGGAACAATGGATAGGTAAGAAACTACGCTCACCATTTTATTATTATAAATCATCACGGCATCAAAAGTAAATTCTATAAATAGTAACTGCGGTGTTACTTTTTGTTACATTTAAATAAAATTTACATGACAGACAAGTTTCAAGCTGCTCTAGTTTCATTAAAATACTTGCAAGTATTTGCATTGATGCCTGCAATCATAATATCTCTATTTTGTACAGCATTTGCATACACTTCAGCCTACAATTGACTTGCATCAATGTTTGTGTACAATCGCTGTCTAAAGCATACCAATTTTATTTATGTTGAATAAATTCTACCCAGCCAGGAATATCTACGATGTGATAATTTCTACAGATAAATGGATTTAAGCCTCGATGTAGGAACTACAAAATTTTGTATTGCATTGAAAAGACTCAATCTATCTCTCAGTGGCTTGTCGGTTGATCAAATATTTTAAACATTTCTGACCGTGTTTGTACTAGCGATATCGTGTACCTAATGGTGGTAGGCTTGCCATCCGACTCGCACTATTGTTGCCCGGTTCGCATAACTAACTTCCTGTGTATTCATGGTATTCGACACTTATTTCAACGCTTGTGCTATTCGGAGCTTTATTTGAATTAACGGCCGATATAATTAAAAAATGATAGTAGTTAACACGCTTTTTATGTTGTGAACCAACAAAGCAAGTAGAAGTTAATTAGGAAGATGCTATCTTGTTATAATAATACAGTTATGCTCCAGTATTTCAGTAAGTTTTAAAGCCGTAACCACAAACAATTTTACTGTCAGAATTGACTCGATCGAATCCGAGACGATTGGCAATTTATCAAGATTAAGAAGTAAAAATAAGAATATTATTGATGAATTGATATCGTGCAAATAAGTTTTGGAACAAGCTATTTTGAATAGTGAATGTCATACTCTTGTTCGTTAAAGTTAGATGCAACGAGTTATACCTATATTTAGGGATAAAAAAAAATCGCCAATAAACTTCAGAAGTAATCCAAACACGAAATCTGACAGCATATTTGTACAACCGTTCCTTTGGCATACGATTACTGTCGCCGCCTACCTGAATGGCATGCTGACGTCATATCCATTAGTTACATAGAACCGTGTGCATGCAATCATAACTTACGGTGCACAATAGAACCTTGATCAGATGCGATTTAATCTTGCAGCTATGAACAAAAACCATTTGAGTGTCTCACGAATATTGGCTTATCGCCCGTGCGCTCAACGCACGCGTGACGTTATGTTTGACTGATCTATTTATGCAATTTAATTGTCTGTCGTTTCTATGTTATTGTTAAATAAGATTATCATAGGCTATGGTATAATACCGGTATGTTAAATAATTTTATTTTATTTATTTATTCATGTACACACTTAAAAATTACAATTATATGGGATTAAGATATAATGTACAAAGGTGATTCTTTATGATAAAGGTTAAGTGAAATGTTTTGGTTATGTTGTAAAGGCGCTCTTATCATAATTTTTGAGATTATGACATTATATTTAAATAATTATTCTAATTCTCTAAAAAAATGGCTTAGAAATTAAACTTTGCACCCATAAGAAGACCCAATTTAAGTTTAAATTATTAGCCTTGAATAAACGTTTAGTTATTTAAACTGGAAAGGAAATGTGTAACATGTGAACAATACATTAAGTATCTTATCACGTGTTGAATTACGTAATACTAGTTTTTATCACAACCTTAAACGCTAACCAATATAAATAATTCAAATATAATCCAAATGTAAAAGTAACATAAAATAAAAAAGCAGAAATCAATCACGATGTCCAATATAAGTGTGGTGATAAGCTGTTTATAAAGAATAAATAACAAACATGGATTATAGTTAACTATAATATGGATGTACAAAGAACGGTTAAAGGCAGTGTACTTTGGAGAGGTGAAGCTGAAAAACCAGATAAATAGGATATGGATGAATAAAGCATTCAAAAGAATTTAATGTTTTTATCTCTGTTCTTCTTGAATGTATATTTTGCAGTTATTAGATATTATATTTTAATAAACAAACCAGATAACAAGGAGTCCAAGTAAGCCACAGATAGACTTTGGTCCTCTTATTTTGTTACGTTTATTTTTGGACGATTTTTGTGGCCAACAAAATTTTTAGTTCTTGTTTTTCATGTCGTATAGCTCTGAACCCAACACTGATAATTAATTTTAAAATAACCAAAAAGTACTTATTTGCTGATTTATTTAACAATTATTTATTTCTTTATATTTCCAATGTTACAATACATTTTTAGTTCGATAATACAATTGAATTGTTACGTAACTATGTCATTTATCGTCCACAATACTCCATTATCAGCTGGATTGTTTGTAGCCAATGCTTCTCCATCGAGGCGTTAAATTTTTTATTTCCGTTGTTAAACTGCTGCAAAGAAAACGAATTGATATTTCTTTCTGTATTTTGTTTGCGGTTTGCCATCTTATATCTGTATCAGGCTTCAGTAGTAAACGCGGCGCGGCGCGGCTCGATTGTGCGTTTCGTTCGTATATTGTTTTATACGACTTTTAAAACATACGTTAGTTGTGAACGTAATTAGTGACGTTGCAGTGCAGTTGCAAAATGTGCTGTGTTAAGATTAACAATCTTGCGAACAAAATTACGCCTAAATATAAAGTTATAAGCAAAAAACATAAAATTTGCAATTAATTATGATTTATTGTAACCATTGTAGGGGTACAGATCAATATTATAAGATAACGTTACACGATTAATGAGGCACCAATATAGGTGTAACTATGACTGAAACTACTTTAATCTTAGCGCTAATGAGCAGGACATAATATTAATAACAATATTCGTAAACTATTCGCCTGTGCCAGCATCTGATTTTAAAAAGAGAACATCACAATCACATCGCTTTATATGCCTCATCTATTATTTAGTTTATTTGTCTAATTATGTAATTTTATTCACCTAAAGTCATGCTCATGCTTTTCAATTTGAACTTAAATTATATAAAAGATTGTTTATTACAGAATTCAATGTACACCGAATTTCGAAATCTTTAAGAGAAACAACATAGAACTGTCCAGTAACATATTTGTAAAGAGAATTGCGAAAAGCTTAGGAATTGCGAAGAGTGCAATACGTTCTTGCAAAGCGTAAGAATTTCGTGAGTTTCCTTGAGATACATTAGCATAAAAATAGTAGTTAATAAATAAGTAGCTAACTGCGGACAGAGATCGATTAGTTCGCCGTCAGCTAGCTATTTAGTTAAACTATTTTAATATAATTATTGTAAATTCGCGCGTTCACCTCTAACAAACATACATATATTATGATAAATATCATTATCATTTAGGTACTGTCACAGCGATTATTTTGAACGTGTTTCGATTGTGATTGTGAAGTCATCTGTTCTAAATACAGATTACGCGTGTGTTTCCAGCATTATCTGCTGTTATAATATTACATAAATAATAGTTCTAAAATGAAGCATAAGTATTTAATGCTCAGGTACCTTATTTTGTTATAAATATATTGTTTAACATATAAGAATATAACGAACGGTTTCTTTAATTTATCGGTACCATTATAACCCCTATTCAAGGATTATGCAAAATTACATTCTTGTCCTTTCCTTTGGCAATCGCAAGCTTTTGGACAAGGTGCAAACAATTCTTGTCCATTCTATTGACGTAATATCCACTTAACGATTCGATACGCGCTTACTTTTGTACCATAAATGCATGCATTTCCGATGGCCTACGCTAAAAAGGTTACAGACAAATTGGATTGGATAAAATAATTAATTTATTTATGTACTTGGATTCCAAACGCTGTAACTGCTGTTAAATTGTTAAAATGTACGGTTTATTACGCAAAATCAAACCGAGACGTTAATTAATATCAATTATTTAAGTGAAAGTAAAATCATCTTCAGCAATTAATTGAGGCCTGGTTTTGAAATGAAAAATTAACCAATGTGAACTGGGTGATTTGGAAAATTATGTGAGAATGTTAGAGTCAATTCAGATTTTGCTCGACAGGACATTTTAAAAAGAGTGAAAGATGATCGCGGAAGTACTTTTTCCGTGAATTCTGAGAAGATCGCGTGCCCATTGCTGGCGGTCGTTGGACGATCCTCCTCAGTGCGTTCTTGGAATTCGTGTTATACGCACCGGTGCGACCACGGTTATCCGATGTTTGTTACTGCTGCAACATTGTTCCCGTACCCAGATGAAATCTCGTTAATTCTTACAACTCTGACTTATCTGAATAAAAACCCATGTTCACAATTTGAACATCATCGGTACCTGCGAAGATTTAGATTAGGTACTTAGATATTAACTCAATTTTCGAAATTGTTCTCGATGATTTGGATTAAATGAATCGATTAGCTTTATCTAATGCAGCTTTAAATTGAATGACTGATTCGTTTATGGGATGTAACATCTGGTAGAGCGGTGAGACCGTGTTTGGTCAGCGGCGCGCGAAGGTCAAGGCTTCATCGCGCCACTGACCTGGTACAAACAGCTATACATCGACCATTCTAACAAATATTACACCTGAATTGCGTTTGGTTAAATAACAACTCAATTTCTTACTTAACTAACAGTTTCAGCGATGATTATAAAGAAAGATCACATTATATCAGTTGCACAACTCGTTTCAAGACTTTGTTGATCAAAGTTAGTGAAATCGAACTCGCGAAGTATATCACGTTCATGTTAGTGTGATGAGTGCGTAATCATGTGAATTTTACTATGGTGTTGGTGATATGTTGAGAAATGGAGGAGCCGGAAGGAAATCCAGTGCCACCTCCAAGGCTTAAGAAATTGGCTAAATTGGCAGCTCGGAAAGTTGAAAGGAGATCTGTCACTTGGGTACTTATTTTTATTCATGTAATAAAATAATCTAGTACTTCTTTATGTGTATGTATATTTATGTGTGCATCGATTTATCCATCGGCAATTGAAGTATATTACTAAACGTAGGCCTTTCGCTACTTGCGTCATTTTAATCCGTCTTAAGTACTATCGAGATTTGTATAGTATTAGTATTTATTGTTTGTCGTAAACGTAATCAGAATTAATCAAATTTTAAAATTCGTCAAAATAGAAACGATTTTTTGATTTATAAAATTTTATTCATAAGGAATCATGGCCGTTGTCAGTTCCGATCCATTCAATACGCGTGTTAAAGGATAAAAAAGTTGTTATTATTTTATTTGAATACCTATATCGCATGAAAGATGAATTCGCAAGTACTTCTGACATCAATAGAGGAATTGAGCCCATCGTCAGCGGTCTGACGGCCACACAAAAGCGCACAGACAGACATATCAGATTGATGAGCAGACAAAACATACCATGTACGTTTAGGTAGGTGTACCTACATTAACACTGTCTTCCTACAGTTCATTGAATACATTGAATCGCGCGAACACTGTGTGGGAAGTTTTCGTTATTCAAGCGTGGAATGAGAAAAACACCAAATTCGCTAAAGCAACAGTATAGCTACAGTTATAATAACCACTATGTAACTAAGACACTACTGCGCATGCGCACGTTATGGATATTTGACATTTAGCCACTCCTGTAATCATTAATGACGATATTATTTTTAGAATTCCTTGTATATATGATTTTCATGTCCCACATATAAATAATGATCATTGCCGTCGCGCCATTCGTTATATCGGTGTAAAATAAACGCATTGTTGATTTACTTACAGCATGAAATATGTTTTATTTCACAGTTGATTTTAGACCAACAGTGATCGTGGAGATAACACTTATGATTTTAGGATAAAAGAGTTTTATACCACCACCACTCAGTGGCGCCATCGTCTCGTCCGCTGCTTATATAGTCAATTTTTATTCAAGAATTGAATACATAACTTTTATTTAAATGAAATAGTAAGGCTGAACTGAAGCTAAACTTAATTATGTGAGATAGAATATATTATTATTTCCATTTATGTTCCTGCGCAAACGGTACCTCTCTTTTATATATGCATTTAAGAACGTATCTACCCTATATATAAAGTAACGTCGATTTGTATGACATGGGCGTGTTCATAACACTGGTTACACTACATTATCGCAGCCATAACAATCACCCTCACACAAACAGTATTACCATCTGTGGCCCTAATCAGGATCATATACCATAACAACTTCTTAGCCATCCTCACATGGTTATTATTACTGCCTATCCCTATCTTACATAAAACGATTTTCACACGGTTCTAATTTTATTATTATTTTTATTTCCAGGGTCCTGAAACATGGGTGGGTGTGCGAGCCATCCGTGCCAGTTCTGGTGGTATCTTGGACCCGGACGACCGAGTGCGTGACGTAGCCGACGACCGGGAAACCCTAACGGCGGAATGCACTAACCAGGCCCCGCAGCTAAGAGCGGCGCAGGCAGATGGCGCTAGCGGCTCCTCCGCGGGCACCGCCTCGCCTGATATGTTTCGAGTAAGTACGATTAAAATTCTTAGTTAGCCAACTAAATAAAACTTGGTATACGTTTCCTTACTGTATCTATTGTGGAATACCTTTATTCCCCGGCATCAATTTAAGAATATGAATTTATTTAGCTTAGGATTTCAGTACAGGTTTTAAAACGGATTTTGTGTAAGGACAAAAAATACATAATGTTTATTCAGTTTTTACTGTTACAAATTAAGACTTATTGTTAAAAAAATTAAATAAGCATATTTTAATTAAGCATATTGGTAAAAAAAAGCAATAAAAGAAAATTTTATCTTTTGTAATTTGGCTGAATGTAAATGTATTCCTTTGCTTCTTCGTTCTTTTGAAAGAAAGTAAACACACCATCGAGCTCGCAACTTAAATGCGCGCCAAATTTTGTAGTAAATCTGCTCGCTCGCTTTTAACATCATTGACATGTTAGAACAGGTTTTGTTTAGTTCAATTTCTAGTTTTCTTAGGTTATATTGAATTCGGTCAAATTTGTTGGGAAAGTTTCCCGTTTGATCATTTTATAACATGTCAACAACCAAAAATAATACTCCATCTTATATTTGGAAATTGAAAATGGGTCAGTGTTTTTCTCATTGCTTCTGTTCGGATCAAAGTAATGCGGTAAGTTCAATATGATAATTATTTAAATCAAACTATTCAAAGTTGGGTTATATCCACTTTTAGTTAGAGTATTTGTAAATTTTAACTCGAGGTTTAGTTATCAATAAAAATAATCTTACGTTCGGATCTCTGTTGCTTAAGTATGTTTTTTTTACCTTATATTATTCTTTATAGCCTTGATATCTATCGTCGAGCCGTTTCAGAAAATTTCGGACGATATAAAAACTTAAGTTTAGATGTTTGAAGGTCTCTAGGCTTCCTTTGTTAAGACCTGTACGTCTGTTGACCCTAGTAATTTGAAGTTTACGAACGAATTTAGTTTAAAATATAAATTAAATGCAAATTTAAAGTCGTATCTATGAAAATGATTTAGCTAGTGTAACTTTAAAATATCTCATCATCATCATCATCATATCAGCCTTTGTCAGTCCATTGCTGGACATAGGCCTCTCCTAGGTCGTGCCACAACACTCGGTCCTCCACTAAAATATCTAATAACATCTATATTAAAGTTGTCAGATACACGTACAGATAAAGATACTTGTCATAGAAGCAACATTACAGAGCCAACAGAATGTCTGGTTGGCGGGTAACGAGCTAAAAGTAGGCTAACAGGATTACAGCTCGTGTAGGCACGCACTCGACTCGACCATTCAGCTCCGGTAAAGCCTATTACTAATTTACTACGTGCGTAGTAAGATATCTAATGTACCTACTTTAATCAGCGCTACTTATTATGCTACAACGATTCTTGTAAATTGAAATCATACGAGTGCAAATAATTAGTGTGTACTATAATTTCTCTCTTATAATCGAAGTGAAAATAGTAAACAAATATCATTTTAGTTATAATAAAATAAGTAACCTTGCACACTGACGGATTCAATAAACACCTAGACTGAGAATAGAAATTTAAACTTGTTATAAAAAACTTTGCCTCGCTAGGATTCGAACTTAGGACCCTTCGAACGGCGGTTCGTAGTGGAGTCCATTGCGCTACTGTATGTGATATTATTTAAAGCAGAAACGTTGATCATAATAACAATAATATTGATAAGCTGTGGTTTTCTCCGTTGTAATTGAAATAGAACGTTGAAATTGCTATTGACCATTTTGACCACTACAGCGATTTTTATCTTAATATTGCCACGTACAGAAACCATAAAATATTGTACCATTTTTATTCGTTATTTTAATGAAATAGTTACTTTTACCACAACCTATAATACTTTTACTAAGTACAGAACTTGATGGTGTAGTCTGATAAACTATAAAAAATTGGTTCAAAGTAATTCTGTCCAATTGAAAGGCATATGAGGTTGGTTGATTTTAGTCAAAAGTATCTTTATACGAACCGCTTATAGGCGATCGACAGAGTTACTCGAATGCGGGGGAAGTGGTTACACAGTGTAGCAAACATTTCTTGAGCGTTTCCGTGCTTCGGAAGGCATATATCTCAGGCATATTGTTATAGTAGATAGCAGTCGGGTTTCTATTAGCTTCGGATGGCTTAAAAACTTCCGTCACTTGGTTTGGCCACTAACCTCTCCACCAATCCGCACTTGAGCAGTATGGTAGATGTGTGTGTGATCCAGACCTCCTCAGTGATGAGAGACCAGTGCTCAATAGTAGCCCATTAATGAAGAAGGCAATATTTATTTACATGAGTGAATAAAATTGTTTGTCTTGTTTTCACTTTAAAGCCTAAGGATTTACTGACTCGTTGCAGGCGTAGAAAAAAGCGAAAACCTGCTTATTAATTTGTTGGCGACATGAAACATTTAACGGTTGGAACTAGAACGACTATGGTGTTAGCCGAGCCGGTTAAAAAGTTACCTTATGTACGAGTACCGTTAAGATAAATATATATATTTATATCACTATATCACGGACGTATGACATTTATTCTTACATTTTCTGCTCTAGCTTAATTATATAGGCAACCTCTATTATGAGGAACCTGGTTATATCGCCTAGACGCCTGGTCTGTTGTGCAGCAAAACGAACTATGAATGAGTTATTGGAAACAAGTATATGGCAGCTTCTTATACCTCATTCAAGTGCGGAAGTATGAAAATGTAATGTATTAAAATTTATCTTTATAATACTATAAATTCGAAAGTTTGGATGGATTTGTTCAATCACAATAGACCGGCTGAACGAATAAGAACGAAATTTGTAACAGAGATTGATTATAATTCGCGAAAAATGTACGGTTGACATGGGATCGTATCAAACTCGCTATACACATTCAATAATAATATAATATAATAATTAAACTGAAAACCCCTTTTTTATTTAGCATAAGTGAATACTTGACGTCAATCCCACGTGATGTTAAGTAAAGAGGAACTCAAAGATGCTACACGCATTAACTTAGTTAATTTAAATTTGCTCATACAGCCGTCATATCTGTCATATATTTGTAAAAATATTCTCGAGCAAAATCTAGTAATAAATACAATACTTGGATTGGGTTTTCAGGGCGGCGGCGTCGTTGGCGGCAGCATGCGTGTCCCCAACACGGACTCGTGTGTGGAGGTGGGCGCGGCTGACCTGGAAGATGGCGCCAACGGTCTACAGGTGCGCCGTGGCAGCGAGCCCACGTTGCATCAGGACACGTTGCCACCCCAGAGACAGGTTTGTGGCATGTAGAACGATTTATGTGAGGAATAAAGATAAAGTTTGTTTATAACGTAATGTGTACAAATAAAGTATTGGTACTGTAGAAAGTAACTTATATTTTAGTGCCTAGTGTATTCTTATATGCTTCGCTAAAGTCGTAAGACTAAAGGTAAATTTAAAACAGTGTGGCTGGTTGTAGACTATAAATATTGTGCATATTATTATTGTACATAATTGATCGATTAAATTTGATAAAATGAAAGGGAACCATCAAAGCATTGATGAAAGATAAAATACGTTTTATGTGTTATAATACACGTTTATTAAAATCATTTTACTCGCGGATAACCTTATGAATCGTAGTCCTTGAAGTCATTAGAAACTTAGTAAGGTTCGGACAGGCTCGCAACCAGTCCTTTCTAATTGGCCACAATATCCTCAATAGTCATTTGAAAGGATAACTGGTACATGCGTTCTTTAAGTATTATCTATCAACTTATTAAGTGTTTTTTACAGCTGTTTTAATATAGAGTTAAGTTTCACTAAATACAGAATGTAATAGAAACGTTAAATGTGTTTTGTGTTGTGTTACGTAGGGGAAGAAATTTTGCCAAGTTATCTCAATAATTTTGATTTTAACAATATTCTAAATGCCAGTTTGGATGGACGTTTGTTCAATCAATCAGAAATCTCAATCACACCGGAACGATTGAACGAATCTAGATGAAATTTGGCACGGAGACAGATTACGAATATACGTATTATCTGGAATGGCGCATAGGCTACTGTTTATCTCGGAAAAATGAACGTGCAATCGGGGGATTTAGTGAAAATCAATTAAGAGTACTAACAAAAAAAAATTAGAATTGAAACAATGAAACGGAGAAACGATAACAAATATAAGTAAAATAAATATTTCAGGCTGCGTTTAAGTTATAGAGTGATGTTATTTACTTAATAACTGCATACCCTGAGTGTGATTTGTTCGCTGATGAATGGCCGGAAATATTGTCAGTATGCATGAGATTCTGCGAGCGCGAAGCATAATTGTGGTGTCTATAATT
>DWJN01005165.1:0-11711 GCA_018248895.1 Carystus phorcus
GCACCCACGACACGGGGTATCCTAGTGTGGGGCTGTGAGTGGGTGGCGTTATTTATTTATTGGGCTACAGAACCACTGCATTCCTGTAATTGCCCGATTTAGAACCCCTAATGCATATTATCAATGATACGACATAACATATTTAGGTCATTTAAAACGCAAATCACTAGAACCAACCGGCGTTTATATTCTTAGCATTTCCGTTCCGGGCGATACTATACCTCATCCCACGCGCCGCGATTGTGAATATCTACTGATTAAATTAGGTCTTTTGTTATTTTATTTACAAGGTCATTTGTTGTTTAATGTATTTGAGCATTATATTATACTATACTTTATATAGTCCCACCCTACGGTCCAAATTCGAGCGTAATCCCTTTGGCAAAGGGTTACTTCATTGTCACTAAGTGAGGTTCTTTTTGATAAATGTATTTGTAATACATTTTATATATAAAATTTAGCATATTTCATTGTAAATTTTAACTTTAGGAAATCTTACTTATATATGTGCGCGCATTATTCTTAATAGGGGATACAAATGTTCCCTTAACGTACCTTATATACTATACATAGATGTTTTTTAAATTCAAATTTTTAAAAATACTGTACAAGAGCCTATTCTTACGTATAATATAGTAACGCATGTAGAGGTAGATTATAAACTTTAAATACTCACATTCAAACATGCCTTGGTTGGCATTGTCGTAGAATTGTTGGTAGCCAGGCCTAAACATAATAAATTCGCGTTAGAACAATCAAACGTAAACATAATATCAAATATAATAATATATTATATATTTTGGGCATTGTCGGGATTTTAAAGTGATCATGTAAATAAAAGGAAATTTCCCCTTCGTTAATATCATCCTGATCAAAAATATTATTTTGTATACGATACGGTAGGTATAATTTTGAAAAACCATTTTAATATCTGCCGATGTTGGCATTTGAATCAGTGTATTTCTGATATATTACGAGTATAATTATATCCACGTGAAATTTCTTTAAAAAACTACTTATAATACATAGTATATATTTCATAACAACATATATTTTATACAGAAATACTCACGCTGAACCTGAACCGGAATACCAGGTTTTGTGTTCCCCGTAATTGGACTTCGTACCGGTATAAGCGGTCTTAGTGCCAGCGCGGGCCGTTTTCGTGCCTGAATAGGCCGTTTTCGTACCTGAATAGGCCGTTTTCGTGCCTCCATACCCGTTTTTGATTCCGCCATACCTGTACCCATTATTTGAGAAGCGCTGGTTTTTGGCATACGGTGGCATATATGCCGGCGCCTGGACATCTAATTGGCTGAAAGATAATGAAATAACGGTATATTTTGCAAAACATAAAGGCAATATGAAAGTTTATATAAAATCTTTCAAAAAAGTGAATGTACAAATAGGAGATTTTTTTATTATTTACTAGCTGACCCGGCAGACTTCGTACCGCGTACAAAATTGTTGTTTTTTTTTCAATTCCTGGCATTTTTATATTTAATTACCTTGTATACCTTCCAGAAATAATTCAAGACTAAAATTGGCCAAATCGGTCCAGCTGTTCTAAAGTTTTAGCGAGACTAACGAACAGCAATTCATTTTTACTTATACTTATAGATTTAAATAATACTATGATAAACGTCAAAGTATATTTAAACTTGTATAAAAATAATAATTAGGTACCTACCAAATCTACAATAGATACAATAACTAGCAGGTATGTTTACAACGTAGGCACATCGAAGCTGTTTGGTATATACTAGTACCGAATAAAAGATATATCAAAATAAATAAGCCTATTGTGAAATAAGATCGTTGCCTAACTAAATATTTCTTGGAACAAAGTTTATATGTAGGTACCGTATGAAGGCTACACCGAAAAAGATTTTGTTTTCGACGTCACTAGACGTCTCCTAGTGTTTGTTATAAAACGAAATTGGGTTAGGGGCCGCAAAAACTAGTGATTGTATATATATTTATATTATATATATTATTTTATTAAAATTTATTTACTATCAATTAAAGTCATCTAAAACGTACGAACGTAAGTAAAGCACTGCATTTGTGCCTACATGGAGGGCACGCGCATGATATCGGCTGCTTTACCCCACAACAATATACCGTAGCACACATGATGCTATGAAAGTAGGTAGGTATTATTTAAAAGATGTGCTGAGGAGTTTCTTTCGCCGTTTCTTCTCCTTGATGTAAAAGCACGTCTCCGAAACGTTCCAAATATCACAATGTCATGTTTCATAGCTGAAAGTACATTTTTGTGTAATTTTTACCGCATGCTCCAGCTGTTTTTTTTAATTTTAGGTTTTTTTGCAATTTATTTATTTTTACCTTGAGATGCATTATAAAATACCATTTTGTTATAATCATATGAAATATGGAACCAATATTATGCGATCTAAATAAACAAATGAAGGAGCGGTCTTAGTGAAAATGACAACACGAGTCACAGACTCTAGTGGTGCCAACTAATGGCAATCCTTCCACATTAGTAACATGAGAGAAAAACGTAAGATTTGCTAATAAGAATGTATAACAAACATGTTCGCCAGAGTTAAACTAGATGGCATTGATGGTCAAAACTTTACTATTGTTATAGTTCTAAAAAATTCGTACACGACAAAAAAAATATTTGTCGTTAGAATCGCTGACAAAATCTAGTTACACATTTTATCTACTTAGACTTATATATTTATTTTTATTTTATTTCTTTAGACTACTATAGATTTCTTTTATTTAGTCACTATTTCTGTTTGTAGGCATATACCTACTTATATTTAATGTGCAATACGTAGGTAACGGTATTAATTACAATTTCATTACTGCATTTATAGAAGGATTTATCTATTTGATTTTGAATACTCATAAACTAATCTACATTTTTAATTGTATCTATGCTACGGAAGACTGTAGAAATAAGGATTAGTAGAGAGTAGAAATAAGGAAAGTAAGAGTAGAAATAAAAATTCTGTTTAGTTAAGTAAAATTACCCAGTTACTAATTGGATACCAAAGATATATATTTCTGAGAAAACAAACATAATTATGTCTCTCAATAGGTTATCGCTTTATCGGAAACATAATAATACGTAATATAGAAAAACAATATGACCTAGGAAGAAATATCTTTATAGCCACCATTTACACCCACTAATATGATGCTACCTACTATAAACTAACGAATATTATATTAGTAAATTTATTGCAATTTTACAATTACAATATACTCAGAGTTTTCGGCAGCTTGTCTAGATATTCGAATTCCCGCCAATATTTTTTTCAATTACACCTAAGTAGAGATCTGGCATAGCTAGGTACACAGCCTACATTACACAGCAATAATTGTATATCTGTCAAATATCATAATATTCATGAAGTATTTACATATATTAAAATTTAAAAAAATACATACGGCTCCCCCAGATCGCTATATCCCGCATTGCAAATGTAAATTCCCAATAAAATTATGAAACACTGCGTTAATAAATTCATTTTGTATTTATTATGCCACCCATTTATTAAAATGATAATCGAGTATTTTTACACTTATTAAACCAACGTTTCAGCTTGGAGGTCCCAGCTGAACTGTTGTTTGAAATAACTCCTAAACAGTTATGTTATATTTTTTTATTAATAGTGTTATCGCTTGTTACATAAATCAGGAAATTCGCACAACTGAATACACCGATAAGTGAAAATTATCTGCAAATGCAGGATTTGCCCATGCTTCCAATGAATTACTGTATTGAATGTATGCTTATAAATAATTGTTTGTTGGAAAGTACCCCATATAATTATATTGACAGTAAACTAAAGTTCATCAATAATTCTTATCATAAGTTTATTAAATCACAGAAGTTACTAATTACTGTCAACTCAGGCAGTCTGGATTTTTGTCTGCACAATCCTTGCTTGTTTATTTTCCTGTTCGAGTTTTAAAAATGGCGCGAGTTTCTAGAACGAATACGAAATATTATTAGTATAAAATTGAATGGATTCACAATACGGTTGTACTCAGCATCATTTAGAATAAAAATGCGTTTAACCAAACGGAACAAACATAAAACTGCTGTAAAACGGGTAAATTTTAGAAATCATAATTCATTCATCATTGTTTGTAATTATTTAACCCTTTATTTTAGTTGTCCCTATGTAACTTTATATGTATTATATAATTTAATAGGGGTAAGCAGGTAGTAAGCAAGTAAGTAATTACGTATTCATTTTAAATTAGAATTTTTTACCCACAGGCTATAAAAAAGCGGCTGATAGAAATAAGTATTCGGGTCGATTGTTATATTTATAAAAATAAACCAATTACCATAGAAGAAGCCGAAAAATATGTACAAGAAATATCTGTCTATCAAACGCAGTGTAATAATGATAAACATATTCTTCAGGTGAGTCTTGTCAGGTCTTCTTCTAGTATGTTCATCGTGCTTTCTAAGGTTTTCATACACTCATTTCCTACTTACAATATTTGAAAAGATTTTTTTTTTATGTAGATACAGAAATTTGAGCACCTGTCGGCCAGTGGTCACATTACATTGTGGTGGTGGTCCACCATATTAATATAAGCAAATGTATGAAAGGTTATCGATGACAATTGTAGGTTTTAGAAAAAGGGTCGTAGCTGGAGTGGCCAGTAATATATACTTACCTACCTTGTATGAATACTGAGATTAAACAGAGTGATATAGAGCCTGCAGGTAGGTTAGGAGGGACATGGCGCTATAGCCTCGTCCGTTATTCAGAAGGGTAAAACACACAGAGACGGTAGGCTTGTTAAATTTGAAAAAGGTTCTTATTTCTAGTGGAGTGGTGGTAAAAAAAGTTTTTCATGCTAACCTAAAGATGTATTTGTTTATGTTGTGGTTAAAATTGTTATTACCAGCACTTTTCTTAAAAGGTAATAGAGAAACTTAGGCGATACATGACAACAATTATAAAAGAAACGACGAAAAGTTTACCAATAAATCAAAATGATGCTACAGCTGAAAACCTCCAGAGCGTTGATATGTTTAACGAACCTTCTCTTTCTTCTAAATATGAAGTCAACAGTTTAATAGAAGATAATTGTAATGTTCGAGATACGCCAGAAGAATTAAGCAAAAGTAACAACCAAAATCCGGATAATGCAGATGTCATCATAATTTCTGACAGTGAAAATGAAGAAAATGTCGACAAAATTGATGCAGAATTACCTGTTTTTCGCCAAAATATCAAGGACTTTCCTACGAATGATTCTAAAAAATTCAATATTAATAAAAAAGATAATGAACGATGTAATAATGCAAATGACATCAATATAAAGGACCTAAAACCAGTCCAAGTTAATTGTAGAAGCATTGCTTATAAGCCGACAGTGATCGACAGTCACGACAACTTAATTGTTACAAAACCCAAAATAAAGAGAAAATATAATAAAAAAAATACCAAAAACGTGGAAATTACTCAACAACCGTGTATACCGCCAATTCTGCAGAGCAAAAAAAAAAAAACTAAAAAGAAAAATATTTCAAGAGTAACACAAAATCCTTTATCAGGTAGTCAAACATCGAATTTAGATATACAATCAAATACAAATACAGCGAAAAAAACAGCTCCAAAAAAAAAGAAAGCGAATAACGATTGGCGGATTGCAAAGCAAAGCAAAAAAAAGAAAGTTAACAATAAGAGTAATACTGAAACAAGTTTTAAAGAACATAATCCGTGTTCTTCTCTCACTGTTACTAATTTTTGTGCACCAAATAAATATAAACATACACATGTTGATCTTATAAGCGATGAGGTATCTCTCCCTGTGCAAATAAACAATTGGGAAATAAAGAAAATAGACACTAATCAGGTCTCAGTTACAGAACAGATGGGTGCTCTTGCAATCTGTAACCAAAATATTTTAAATGATCTTTCTTGGATAGAACATATCAGGTATGTGAGAGAAATCGGCATCGAAGAATTTGACCAGA
Source organism: Carystus phorcus (assembly GCA_018248895.1). Taxonomy (NCBI): domain Eukaryota; kingdom Metazoa; phylum Arthropoda; class Insecta; order Lepidoptera; family Hesperiidae; genus Carystus; species Carystus phorcus. The sequence goes on from DWJN01005165.1 coordinate 5,987, forward strand.
CACCAAATAGACTGAACAAAACCTTCTGGAACAACTTTTTACTACCCAATGGGTGGAAAGATATTGACTTTCTTGATTGAAGATACATAATGAATAATTCATATAGTATAATTGATTTATTGTAGTTATTAATTATTTCAATTCAAGGTTGGTAATAAAACAATTTCTTTAATGTGAATCAAGAATTTAATTCAAATGTTGAAATTTACATAACATGAAAAGATTAATATTTAATATAACTTTTAAAAGATTTCACAATTACAAATAGCAATATTTTTTATCATAGGCAACGACTAATGTAACCATCACATAATTAATAACCTTTGTTTAATTACAACTTAATATTAGGCCTTTAAGGTACTATTATATAAACAAAAGAGAGAAATTAAGTTATACTTATAATTTTTAATGTTAACTCAACATGGTGACATGGCAAGAAAACAAAATCAAGCCCCAAGTAGTAAACATTTGTTAATCTAATATCAAATATTTTTTTAATCACACAAAGTAGATCCTAATATAATACTTCGAACGAACAGGCAGCTTCATGAAACCCACCAAATATGCAAAAGCTACAATTCTTATAATTCTATATAATTTTAACATTAATAATATTAATCTTAATTGAACAATTTTCTTTTTTATTTAGACTAATCTATAACAAACATATCATTTAAGTGTGGAAAGATGCTTAAAAAGTCTAGTATTTTTTTGTAAAATGAGTAAGATTTTACTGTCGAGTTATAAGTGTAAAAATATGTGAGACTACAATTATTACTTTTTCACTATTCAATTTTATCTTTGCTGCTAATGAGTTAGTGATTCTTTTGAACTTATTGATATGAATTACAGTCAGGAGGCTCGACCGCTAAGTTGCTGGTTACAAAAAAAAATTAATTAATTTAATAACGTTTTTATTAAACCCTTGGTTTTATTTGATGTGCACAATAAAGTATATTGTATTGTACTATAATATTTCAACAACTAGACGGTAAAATCTCATCCATTACAAAGGATAAGTCCTTATAAACTCACCTCAACGCCATTCTTCATAATAATTATTTAGGTACCTTTAAAATTAACATGCTGCAGCTTTTAAAGCGCCATTTAATTAAAAATTGGTAGTGTGTAATCAGAAATTAATGTTTAATCGGAGGTTCTAGTGGCTGTTATTTATTAAATAATTCAAGTGTAATCCAGCATCGAAATACTAAAATTCTTCATTATATTATTTTCTCTCACCATAAACATTTAACTCTCAATTTGACACAAATACGCATAAAGTAATTATTGTTACAATAATTATTATAAACAAACGTCATGTTCATTAAATGTACATATGTAAATATAACGCGACTAACATCACTTCCAACAAGCTACAACAACAATAACACCAAATTACTTCAATATCACGTATAATTTTTCAAACTTCACGAAGCAACATGTGTATAATCACACTTAGATCAAACTAACATAACTCAAAATAAGTCATTTATCAAGAAACGAGAGAATCTTTGTTTTTTATTATTTGATATAAAAAAGAAATAATAATTTTCTTGGTATTTTAGATGTTTTATTAAACAACGTAGAACAAACATTATTATGTTACTCCAATATTAGCTAATTTTTCTAGATAATTCTTGATAAAGGTGTAACCGCTCGATTTTTGATTTGCCTTAGTTTTGATCTAGGCGATATACGCATAGGCAAATTTGACAAAGAAAACCTTAACATACCATTTCATCCACTCCACGACAAAACTACCAAATTACACATTACATCTGAACAAGTTTGAACAGTTTTTTTTAATATAATATTGTACGAACCATTTTATCAAGACACAATAAAAAATGTCTATCTAAGTGTTGTAGTTTTGTTGCGGAGTGTTCAATCAAAATTTAGTTCACTTGCGAGATTTCAAACAAGCGAGAAACGCATCATTTATCTTGAATATAAAATATATTCTTCATCACACCTTCATGAATCGCCCTCAAAAATATTTGACGTCATAATATATTACAATGAAGATATAAATTAAAAAATATTTACAACATCAAGGTCCAATGGACAATAATAATTAACATCTAATATGTACTCCATCTTTTAAGTACTTTTAGATGCTACGCAATCGTAGACATTGTTTAAGATAGAGGGAACTAGCAATAAATTTTAACTGTATCGCTCTAACCGTCAGAGAGGTGCAACATTTTGCATTTTGCATTAACATTTTAGACACGTCTGTTAGACACGTTTGCGTACCTGTGGAATCTTAGCTCTTAAACAAATGTACCGATTTCGAAACGGTTTCTTTTTATTTGAAAGCCGAAGATGGTACTTAGCTATAATTTTAATAAAAATGTACTTAAAAACTCACTGAATCGATTGATACAAATGGCTATAAGTACCTAGTAACCGGCGACTGTCACTGAATATCCAATTTCCTATGTAAATAACAAGTAGGTTTACGTTTGCGCAAACCCCTCATTTGCCAGCCATAAATATTGCGCTTCTGGAGCGTGCGTCATATTGCTACAAACACGTTACGCAATTTGAATAAACGTATTTATATTATAATTACAATAAAACCCGAACCTGATTTTTATAAAATGCGTATTAAAATAATACGTATAATTATGTAACTATAACGATCTCTTAAGGAGCAAAGTTGACTTTTCTGTAGAATAATTTGTTTGGGTTAATACATTGAAGCCCAAATACTATAAACATTTTTATAACAATGTCTAGCTAAACTATTACAACAGAAACTCAATTTTAAATTACTATAATGTATTGAGATAATTTAAACATCGGAGTTATTCCTATTTATAATAATTGCTATCAATTACTTATTTTAACACGTTTTTGTAAGTACACCTATTTTCTTTACAACCTATCGCAATATGTCGGAAATTGATGAATTAAAATATAAGTTACTTTTAATATAATTCTTCTCAATAATCCCAATCATTGTAAGCCAAATAAACGCACAAAATTAGTTGAAAACAATTTATTTACTTTCTTAAAGATTCCAAGTCATATGTAGTCGAGATAAGAGAAGTAATTTAATAATTTATTATTGAACCGAACATACCATTTTTACAATTGAGGTTTAAGAATCTTTATTTCTCATAAGAATCAGTTATTCACTTACATGAGAAACTTTTATTATACAATTATTGCATAATGAAACACCTTCATTCATAAAAATTATGAACAATCGGTATATACCCATTGTGGAATTTACTAGTACATTCAAATATATACATAGTATATATTTACCAAATATCTACTATAACAATGCGAAATGTCCCCTCAATTTTTCTATCCTAATGAGTCTCTCCTAGCTCTGGTAATATATAATTAATAATATATTACATAATTTTATTAATTAATGTTTATCGCTACAATACGTATTACGAATACATATTTTAGCCGAATGAAAAAATAATTATGCTGGTTGTATACATTAAGACGAGTAGCAATAGTACTACTAGTGAACTATAGTCAAATCTATAGTCGTTTTACACACAAACATGCCACACCAGAACAATAGACATATTGCTTTAAGTCGGTAATTTTAGTAGTTTCACTTCTATCCCAAAAATACTATCATCTAACGTTCAGAGTGAAAATTTAATCAAGAAGAGAGGGTGGGTATTGAAAAATACAACTGCACAAATAATGATGATGAAATACGGTTTTGATTGACGCATTGAGAAATTATGTCGATCTAAATATTTGCTAAAATAAGAGATATAAGTTAATCCCCGAATTAAATATAAAAGGATGTTGCGCAGACAGTTCGATTCCGCTTAAAATGCTGTTTATCGCTAACCTCGCTAAATATAGTTATTTTGAGGATCGAGATACAACTTATCAATGCTGTTTGTTATTGCATTTGCTTATGTTGAAACATTGAATCTGAATAAAAAAAACATCTTGCTACTCGCTAATCCTTGTCTTCTTTAATAATATAACCCCAATAAATAAAAAAAGAATACCATATTAGTATTTGCCTATTTAAAAAAAAATAAAAATTAGTTCCTTTGCTCTCCTGTGAAGGACTACAGATCTCCTATACAGATTGTCTCAGAGCAGACTGCTAGCCTCTCACAAACATACTGAGCATTAAGTAAATTTATTATGATACAAACTATGTTACATTTTAATGTCGAAGAAAATAAACCATTGCTCTTACATTTATATTCATTCCTTTGTCATATTCCAATATGTATTAATTCATTATGAGGCTCAGTTGTATTATTATTAGTACCTTCAAACATAACTTTTCAGGGATAGATCTGGTTAAGCATTTGGGTATATTTGAACAATGTCTGCGTCTCTTCGATTATCTCTCACCGTTCTATCAGTACCATGATAAACAGCACACTCTTCTAGAATAATAGTACAAACAAAACAACGAGTCATTTATAAATAATTAATAAAAACACCTCCTGCAGTGATCAGTTAATAGATATTGTAGCTTAATGCAAGCTATGATTGTCTTTAAACCGCAATAACTCTATAAATAAGGCCGTATCGTACCTAATATTTATTCAATTACATTATAACGCATTAGTTACACACGGAATTGCGTCATCACTCGCCGGTGGATGATAACTTACAGATAGCCGTACATCTAAGTTAGAAGCTGAACTTCCCCCTGACCTTGAAGAAGCCCATGCTGGTCTTGTTGTGGAGGAGCGAGGTGACGCCCACGTAGCTCTGGATGACGATGGGCGAGTGGTGGATGCAGCAGGCGGAGGACGGCATGGCCTCCACCGCCCGCTGCAGCTTCTGGGCGAACGTCTCCATGTCGTACATGGCTCTCTCGTCGACGGTGCCCTCTAAGAAAACATATTTAATGCCCTTACTGCAACTTTTAACATCAATGCAGTCGCGTGTCTTAGAAATACGCGACTGCATCGCTACTGTCGCGCGTTAGCATCGATACAGTTAACGACCAACTGTTGATCGTTCACTTGTAAATGGATGGACTCAATACTTCCTCTGCTTCCGTTTACTCTTTTTTTAAGAGTAATAATACAGAGAGCGTGATTAAAACAATTTCAATCGGATCCATCGATGCCAGCCAGATGATCAGCCAGCTTCTGCATCGCGACTGTATCGATGCTAAAAATAGCGCAAGTGTGTAAAGTTGGAAAATTTACGACTGCATCGCTGCTAAAAGTCGCAGTGCGTAAAGGCTCTAAAAATTTCATATATGTAACGGTTAGCTCACTCATAGTTATCAATAACATAATCGTAAGACACGAACACATTAAAAACAATAGTGATGATTCATCAATACGGTTTCGTATTTGAATACGTAATCGTTATTATTTAATGATTTATGAGCGTTAATATAATTTTAACAATTTATCTGTTACTGAAAAAACAAAACCCATTCATTTTAAACCACGATATGTAAAAAATTTACTTGTGTACCAATTTTCAATAATAATGTGAACATACATTACATATTTATTAGAAAATTTATTACTTAAAAAATTACGTTTCAATACAATAATCTTATACTAATATATAAAGCTAAAGAGTTTGTTTGTTTGATTGTTTGAACGGGCCAATCTCAGAAACTACTGGGCCGATTTGAAAAATTCTTTTAGTGTAAGATAGTCCATTTATATAGGAAGGCTATAGGCTATAGAACATCACGCTAAGATGAATAGGAGAGGAGCAGCAATAAAAACTATTGCGAAATCGG
>DWJN01005166.1:0-11710 GCA_018248895.1 Carystus phorcus
ATTTTTATGGTTATCAAAATAGTTCTAATATAATAATTTATATGGCAAAACAAAGTTTGCTGGATCATCTAGTAATTGATATAGCGTCACGATCGTATCGTACGAAAATTATATCAAAACGGTCCAGCCAGACGCAGTTGTTTATTTACGCCTCAATTTATAAGCGGAGATGGATCTTCACAGTAATTTAATCGTTGAGATACTATTTTTATTGGATTATTTCCCAGTAATAACCGCACCACGTGTTCGCTCTCCGCCGGAATCGAACGCGGGCCGCGCCGGAAACAGTAACACAAACAGTTTTTATTTCTGTCTTCATCCTGCATTCAACGGTACAGTCGGAGAGACATCACTTTTGTATGCGTCACCCATTAATATTATCTACTAATTCAGCTGATTCGATGGAAACGTTTTGGGTTATTCAAATTTTATTTAGTTTGTAACTGTGATATACGTTGCTTCTTTATTTAAATTAAATTCGCGACAATCATGATCATGATGTTATTGAAATACAATGACCACTTTTCAGTAGTTTAATGTACTGCTCTCACACAAGTTCTGTTTTCTTACGTTAGATGGCGTTGCTCTCGATTGCGGAACTTGTAATTCTGGTTCCATATAATAGTTACTATTGTAATTTATAACAATAGTAATTTATAATAAAAAAAGTAACGGCTAAGAACATGGCAATGAACATAGTGAACATAGTTATCACAGTAAGATAACATTTGAGTAACTACGGGTAACATAACAATTATGGTTTTAAATTTATCAAGGAATATGTAGTAGAACAATAATAATAATCTGTATATATACACTTTCATCTATAAAATATACTAACCTCTTCTCGGTTTTCATCAGATTTATTAAATATGATTTTAATAACTTACCAAAACTATAAAACACGACCGCAAACGAAAGCCATCCGGCTTATTATTAGCCTTTTGTTTTACAAGCATGCTCCCATCGGCAATCTTTATTTCTAAAGACTTGGTCCTTCAGTGAATCTCTTTTCAAAAGATCAAATGGCTGGCATTAAAAATCGAACGCGGGGGTCCTCGCGTCAATATCCCACAATGCCTAACCCTAGTACGCATGCATCTCGCCATTCAAATCCTCCGGAACGCAGCGCAGTAAGGAACGAAAAAAGATGCCACCGCGAAAATGTGAGCCTCGCCACGCAACAGGTGGACATACGGTCGTCTCATTCTTTTCTATCGACTTTTAAGTCGCGTCTCTGTTCTGCGGAAACCACCCCCGTAGTCGCCGCCCCCGCTCTGGGCGGGAAATTTAAATGAAGGAGGGGATGGGATGGAAATGCTTTTCTTTTTGCTCGCGGGGTGTGTTTTAGGGCTTTTGTCTGGGTGAATGCGGCCAGCAATTTCGGGGTCGTTTGCGTTTCGTTCCGTCTCGGGATTCGAAAATTCAATGTTTTATTCCTAAAAATATTTGACCGCGTTCCCGAATTCGTCAAGTTTCGCCACCGACTTCCATTCTCGCTGCCAACTGACAATATCGCGGTGGAATTGATTTTATTTTGGCCGTTTTGGTTCGATAGGTGATTTCGCTGACAAATTCGTTCCGGAAAATCAAATAAGGATAAAGTTCAAAGCACGTTTATTTCCAAATTTTATAAACAGAAATGCGTTTAGAAATAATGAAAATATATTGGGGTCGAATGTGTACCTTGGATATAATTATGTTGCAAATTTTAATTTTGCTTATATTAATTTATATTATTGTTATGCTGATACACGTCTAATTTTATGTTGGTATGTTACATAAACTTAATATACACCAATATCTAAATGTTAAATGTAATTTTCCATATAGTCATAATTACGTTACCAGATAAAACATATTAATTGTAATAATTACTGTCCAGTCGTAGCCTTATCAAAGGTTCCATATATAGAAAATTATCAATTCTATTTCGAGCTTGTCTGTACTCACCGTAAATCTATTATGTAATTCTATTTACATTCCAGTGTTGTGTGATACGAAAGTTTTGTTTTGAAATTTTAATAACATTTACGTGCGCGAGTGTTGTAAAGTTTGGAATATAATTCCAGTTGAATTTGTGTTCCTAAATTAATATAATGTTACGTGCGGTGATACTTGTTGAATTGAATTTGATTTCATTGTTTCATGTTAATCTATATTCAGGTTGTAGCAAGTCTAGATGCACAATGCTAAGAACTTAACCTTTGGACTTTGTCAACTGTGTAAATTGCAGTAAGCGTGCGTTTACTTCAACAATGGATTTATCACACAACAATGGATTTATTACACATTGTAAATTTTGAGAGACATGAATAAAAGACTGATTATTATCAAAAATCATGAATACATTAATCATTAAAATATAACCTTTTCTTCTTACTGGTTCTTATACAGATCAAATTCCTTCTCTGTCCCCACATGACTTCTATTTTAGTCAAATGCTGACGTCATATTCCTTCTAAAACAAGATTTTTAATTTTTTCTCAAGCACTGTTTCCTTGAAGATTTGAGGCAAATATTCTAAGGTAAAAATATAATAGTGTCATTGTCATCAGAATAAATACATATTTTATTACTTAAACTGTTTTCCTTACAATCTTAATAGTCCACTAGGAGGCGCTGTCGTCTACTTTAAAATGACTTCTAGAATAATTCGTGAATTGGCTTAAATAACTTGGCTATTAATAAGTCTGTAATGTTCTTCGTGCTATGGAATTCCACGGAACGACAAGTGGTCAATTAGGCCGAAAGCTTATTTATTAATAATGGTTTTATAAAAAAATTTAAGCTGTCGCTTGTTGAGCCCGAATAATCTTCGTAGTAGAATGGGTAAAATTATTAACTATTACTAGAATTTTAGGAACCAAAAAAGGCATAACAAATTATGAAAATCTATATAACTTTGAAATATTAAAGGTAGATAATTTGACCCCAAACTATGAGGGACGAAATTGCAATTCGCAATCCCAACTGTCTAAGTTAATCACACACATATACTTAATCACAAATAACTTTTCTATAACTTAGCCCATCCGGGACCTTACCTTAAAATGTACGTGTAAACAATACATATGTACATATAAGGCAAGTCGCAAGAAGTAAAAATATCCCAATTACGACATATCATCACGACTCATCGTCGGCACGTACCTACTCTCGTGAGCCCTACTCCCAAGACTTTGTAACGGTCTCTATCAACGTTGCCAAGCAATGATGTCCTGTTCAAATTTTATCACGAGAATTTATGTAACAGAGATGTTTAAAGACAAACTTTATAGAACTTTATTGCGATGGTGAGCATTGGCTTGGTCTATTAGTGTTTATGATCAAACCAATCCAAGCCTGATAGATCTTTTTGTAAAATCTGATCTGATTCCTCTTTATAATTGATCACTTTTTTCAGAATAGGGATGTATGTGTGTATCTACAAAGTTCGCTATGTGGGATTATTTTTATGTCAATAGTTGATAAATAACCAGAAGAGCTATTTGATGGTAAATCGTCACCGTCGCCCAAACACATGAATAAGTAACATTACCAACCAAAAAGAAAATATCAAATTATATGCGCTTTGTTCTTTCTGCAGAAAGTTTATTCTGAGGATAAATGTTTCTTCTCGACGTTTTCTTTTACCGTCAGTGATAATTATGAATCAATGCAATTATATCGATTTCATTTCTACTGTCTGTTGCATTATTGACTTCAAAGATCTATTGAAACGAATCCATTTTGTCGAGCTCATCAAATTGCAACGGAATTACATCTAATTCATCTATACATGATTTAAGACAAGTTTAATGGTCTACGTTCTGGACGATAAATGCAGATATCCGAGATAGTATCCGAGATCGGAGTGTGACAACTAAGGTACCCACACGTGCAATGAATAACACATCACTTCGTCTCAGTGCTAATAGCAATGAGACTCGGCGTCAATCTAATCTCGTCTCTTAAAGTATTTGTTTGTAACGAATGATGTGCTGCAGTCAGCCTTCCACTTTTTGGAGACTACACTGTTCTAAAACGAATTTATGAAGTATAAATTGGTTAATATATAAATAATGTGAACGTTAAGTTTTTACGCTCTCTTGGCTTAGAGTCAGATTTGACAAGAGCGTATAGCGAATTTCTCATCATACTTGATGAGCCTTTTAGTAAATAATCGACAAACGGTCAGACAAGCTATTAGATGTCGCCGTTGTCTATGGATATGAATAATAACAAACTTAACAATTCCAACGAAAGAAAGAAGATAGATGAATGCTAAAAAGAAAATATTGCCTCTAGCCCATATCGGAAACAAGACATAGATGCTCTGAGTCTCTTTTCATTAGAAAAATAGTTTTATTTCTAAAATATCCATTAGGTTCAAAATGCAACAATAACGTTATAGTGTATATAATTATAATATTAAGAGTTGTATCAGCATATCTGAGTCACGTCTCGGGACTCAAGATAGCCATAGTCTTGACTCTAGAGGAGTTTTGCGTGATCTTGTCTACTAATATAAATATAATACAAGAAGACGGGTAAGCGAAAGATTTATACATGGGAAAAATAATAATTGATATATTTAATAATAGCTGCAAAATAACTGTATTGTAAAAACATAGTAAAAAGAAATTGAAGAGAGCCCTGTAGTGGGCTATTAGTCTTGATATAAGGAAGGTGTTCTCAAAAAAGTGTTGATATTAAATTTATGTCTCAACGTAAATACTAAATAGTAACACTGTTGAAGTGACAGTGATTTCTGGATATTACTATTAATTAGTTGGGGTTTTTCTTAGCTGGTAACGCTTCGTTGAAGTTATACCTGCGGTAGTAACATGGGTTTAAACAATATTGACGTGAACTTTACGCAAAATCTTACTACAATATTAAATCGATTAAGACTTTATACATAAAGTTCTCGTTCTCGTAGCAATACGTTGATATTAAAATTTAACTAAGAAATATCTTCCAATTCACGTGCCGTATTAGCCTCCCTATCGATTTCCGCACTCAATGCATCGGACCCTAAAAAGAACATCCGACCCGGTCGCCAATTCCACGTCGATCCGGGCATAATTCCGCCCGGGAAAATCATTACACACGCCCCGGTAATTCGGATTTCGAGACCCACCCCTGCCTCCATCCTCCTACCTCCACACTGCATCTCATTTTCAAATTCCATACTAACGACTAAGCCCCATTTCCTCTACCACTGTCCGGAACTAAACTACACGAATATCAACTCTCAGTGCACATAATGAAGTCGAGTTTCGAGCGCAGGATACAAAACGGTCGGTACACCAATTGTAACTTTGTACCGTAGACGTTAAAGTTAGGAATTCTTTGTGTTTTCTTCGGAGGCTCGTGGACGGCTCGCCCGTACGGTTCGCGGGGGTGGCACGGGAGCTTTTCCACTGAATAATATAGGGGAGACCCTCTCTTATTTTTTCGTGAATTTTTTATTTAAGAAAGGGATAAGATTTTAATGTGGGCGCCTTTATTACTTGCGATTGCGAGATGCGCCATTGTCGGGAGTCTTGAAGCGTATGGGGTTTCCGCTTAAAGTATTTTGTATGAGATATTCTCGGGGACACCGGAGCTATGTCCGTAATGACGTTTTAGGAGATTCTCTTTTTTCCCCGCTGTCATTTTCTCAGCCGAGGGGAAGCTGTAATCAACAGTTTTTTCGGTTCAGGTGTAAGGCGTGTGTCTTTTTTGTTTTTGTTCAGATTACGCAGAGTTATGAGGTGACGTCTATCTGCTTACGTCTGCGTTTTGTTCTTTTGCGTTTTATTGCGGTAATCTGTAAGAAGTCTTTTATGAACTTACTATCTGTTAATGCTTTACTAATAGGATGACATAATTACTGTACCAACTCTATAATTCATATGTCTTCTGTCAAACAAAACAAAAATAATATACAGCTGTGTAATTTACTTCTTTGTTAAGACTATTCGATACTTCCTGTACGATATTACATATTATTATTTTTTTATATTACCTATTTTAATGTTTATATATTTTAATGTGAATACCTCAAATGGCTCTTTAAGTTACCTGAAATATTTTCTATACTAAAAATCCCAACTGATTGACACACTAAAATAAAAAGTTTAGCTTCTAAAAGCCTGTCTTCGTATAAATATTCAAAAGATATGGTATGTACAATTTTAGCTTTAGTTTCCCTATTAGTTGATAATTTATCTTAACATTAGCCTTCATCTTTACATTATTAACGTCATCCTTCACGCACACACACTCAATCTTCCTACCTAAAAGTTCGTTATTAATTACCGAGAAGCGGGTATCTAAAAATGGGTTCCACCAAGGCACATCTTTATGCCCACAATCATTCAATCTAAGTTATCATACGACCAAACGATCAATCAATCTGTCGGTCTACTAATAAGTATTCCGCCCACAACAGGGCCTTCGTTACCGGAAGCTAGGCCACATTCTCCAGCTTTGCTTGCCCTTGAACCGTACAGCCTCTAAAACAATGGTCAGAGAATTGTATGGTTTAAGATGTTAGGCGAAGCGGAAAAAATAAAGATTGGTATTTCGCTGTTAACCATTTTAATTTTAGCGTTTAAAAATACTTTACATATTATAGTGTTTGAGAATAATCGCAATTTGTGACTGGTAATAACTTATTAATTTAAGTTTCTAAAAATACTTGTAAAACATTTTAATTTTCTTTTGTACTGAAATAGTCGATTAACGTATAGAAAACCACTTAAGATATCTGTAATCTTCGCTCATAGACATCAGTAACAGCAAAAGCTTCACCGATACGTTACCGGCAAAGAAACGTATTTTTTGTCTGATCCTCTAACACTAGTGTACATTCCCTAACGATATATACTATTTATTTATTTATTTACTATGTAACAGGACAACGCGTTATTGGCTTGATTTGGCTTCAATCCCATATCAACCCACAGGCACAAATCTCTCCTCATAATAAAAGAAACCTAGAGCATCTACCAAACTGCTTCAGTGCGCTATTGCGGATTCTACCCGCTATTACTCGTCCATTACCCCACACATCTGACTCATCAGATCGGAAGTACGAATCACATTATTAGTTGCTTTGTCGGCTCATTTAGGCTTTCAATAAGTGTCCGACGACAATTCTTTTTATAAGTGCCGACGATACGCATCTACATTTTAATTGTTTATTGTTACTCCTCGGATACTTGCAGTCATTATTTCTAAGTACTGTCTTTTAACTTGAAAACGTACTCCTTTAAAATTCGCTATACGATCTTATGCCATAATTGTAGGAACTTTTTAAGAAATTGACGCGTAATTTAAGTTGTTTCCCTGAACTGTCTCTTCCTGTCGGTAAGAGATCATACTGCTGTGACTAAATTTTTATCTTTTAACGTATAAAATGTTCAAGATACAGGTTCACATTTCTTTCTACCTTATTATTATATCCTTTCTTTTCCTTTCTTGGCGATTGGTAATGCGTTGCGTGTTAATAATGTCCATGGACGACTGTGATCAATTTTCATCATATGACTTGTCCACTCTTTTGATGGGATTTAATTAAATCTGTCGCTTGAATCGATATATTCAGTTTATTATTTATCAACAGTTACTTAATGTAAAAAGAAACATTAATGTATCAAGTGCAAGCATTTGAAAATTTATCTGTACGATTTACTAAATAATTATCTCATTCAAATAACATTGCATTAGACATGAGTTTTGAATTAAAATCTACAATAGCACCTACAAATAGTACTGCCTAGATCGTAGAACGCACTCTAGACGTTGGTTGTTTGTAACTTGCTATATATGTGTAGACGTTATCCATTAAGCCACAGACAGCTACTTAGCGCTTTGCGTTGCTTTTGTTCGTCCTGTCTGACGTAGAGTATCGCGTTTTTGTTACGGAATATCATTGTGCTAATATTACCATGTCCAGATCTAAATGTGTTGCAATTCGAAATTGTATGTCACACTTCATTAGCTGAAATTGTAATTTAAAAGTAGTTAATAAAGCTTCTCTAAAATGAAATAAAAAAGTACATTTGTACTTATCTTCACTTATTTTATTTCCGTAAAATACGTCTGTGCACTAATTGTTTAATGAATAAATAAAAAAGCGTATAATTTATTTATGCATAGCACAGACTGCTATATCAAATGAAATTCTAAGCAATATAGTATTTTTTTTTATTACTACTTGTATTTGTAACGTTATTAAAATCGTAGTGCCTTACAAGCTTTTATTTATTTTCACCTTTCCAGTGTGTCTGTAATCAAATATTGTGAGTTTAATGTGACCCACTTCTTAATGTCTGATTAAGCTAAAATTTGATATACAAGTTTGGCGCTCATGACAATGCACAATTATCTAAGAGCCGCCATTTTTATCCATCAAAATGGCGATTTATCAATTCCACAGTGATCCTTATCATATGGATATCAAATGAAAGGGCTTAAAAGGCTTTTAATCGTTTGCTTTCATGTTTGGAAATTTGTCACGATTAACTATGTTATTGAAATTTAAGCCGTTAGTTACCTTTCTGCGTATTTATTTTTAAATACCCCATACCTCAGTTGGTATTGATCGTGTTTACATAGCTAGAGATCTGGATTCGTTTACTGATCGCGACATAAATGTGAGAAATAAGTGTTGGTTCTTAGGAAGCTTGAGTATTGGCTGTGTGTACAATATAATGTATCCAGATTCCTAGTCGGATGTGATATTGAGATCGTGCATACACATTTCATTCGACAATATATAACCCATCGATATTGGAGTGCGATGGAACAAACTACAATATCATATACAGAAGTCATGCGCGACAAAAGGGTTTCAACAGGATTTTTCTTAATTTCGAAAAGACTCCGCTTGGAGAGCACTAGGGTTGGCAGTTTTCAATTCGGTTAAATGTATCTTAAGACCATTCCGATAAAGCTTTTATTTAGACACTAGAAGAACATTTTAATTTCAAAGCTTACTCTATGTCGACAAGTTAATGAGTTTATATTAAAATAAAAAACTCATCCGCCTTGAATGTTTGCTATAAATTGTGCAGTTTAAAACAGTTTATGGCAAATTATTAGAGCTTGAGAGTTGAAGATAACTTTACAGAAGTACGGATATTATTGGAAAACCAAAAATAATTTATTTTTGAAAATAAAGCAAATACTAGAAAGTGGCTGCTGACATTGGACATATTTTTTCTTTCTAATTTATTTGTAATTCAAATTTTAAATAAATATACATTTATTTACAAGGGGCTCGTAGTGACAACCCTAGATAGCACGCACAATGAGATCTCATACAAAGAGCTGAAGGGTGCCGTCGGGATGGCGCTTTTAAAAGTATTACACCCCCACACCCCACCCCTCAACCCTTGCTGATTATTTTATATGTGGCTAGGGGTAGCTAGTGCAAATTTGTCAACTTGCAGACAGATTTAGAGTAAGTGTTTACAGTATAACTGGGATATGCGCTGGATACCAACGAAAATGGGAACATCTTTTATTGTGGTACGTTGTAATACAAATTGTACCGTTCACAATATGTGTATTGTATTTATTTATACCTACTTGCTTGGGTGTTGGTTTCTTGTCCTGTGATAATGATAATTCACATTGCCAATACATCGTTCGTGTAACTTTGGTGTGTTATATTAGATGAGTATTTTATATGAGTTTGATATATTTATAGATAAGTGAGTAGAAATTTCGCTTTGAGAGTTATTGCCTTTTCTTTCAAAACCACTCAAAATAGGTATTGAAGAAATGAATAAATTTAATTGTAAAAACGAACTTCAAAGAAATAGTTTGATTTTTTTAATCCTCCTTTACTCCTATTCTTATTGCAAAGACCACGATGCCTGGGACTCTTGCCAATATTTTAATAATAATTATTTTTTAAAGCAATTAACAGTTTTCCATCTCAGTACTTACCTAGTACCTAGTTCTTACCAGTACTTACCTACTTTATAATATTAGTAAGGAAATGAAGAACTGCCCATATTTTAGGGGTACCTTAATACGCCTACTAAAACAATTTATGTTCATATTCTTCGGTCTTATATATTAAAACATTCTCCGAAACATGATGCATGGAATAAGATTCAAGTTCTTTTCGTTTTGTACGTTGAAATAAAATAACTGTCGAATTTATTAGTATAGATTTCCCTGTTTATTTCACAAATATCTCAAGCATATAACTAAAAAATGATCAAGAGTAGAAATAATGTTTCAAATTCATGTCTCTAATTCATGTCTTTAAAATCAATAGTTTAATTAAATATTTTATTAATTTTTAAAATATACATCTTATATTGTATCTTACATACAAATTAAAATGGCAGTTAAGAATTGCAAAATTTTCCCTGTTTGGGTAGAGGTGAGAGAGGTTCCAGGTTCGATTTACGATGAAGCTAAATGTTTGTACTCTAGTCCAAGATATGTCATTTGTCTATTTCGAAGTTATATGATACTGACAAATTGTAAGTTTATAACATAATAATTTAATTAAGATTTATATCTCGTTGTGTTATCAATTTTCAGGGAATCCTGATAAGTCAGGATGGCCGAGCGGTCTAAGGCGCTGCGTTCAGGTCGCAGTCCACTTCTGTGGGCGTGGGTTCGAATTCCACTTCTGACAGACTTTTTTCTTATCAATTTTTTTTTATAAATCTGAAATCGATTTCATTCCTAATAATTCCAGTCAAATAATAAATGATTTTTTCCTTAGCTATTTATAAATTAGAATTTAACACCCCAAGATATCCGAAATGATTAACTAGTTTAAGAAAAAATATTGAAGTACAAAAATTAAAATGTTTAAATTAAAAAATGTTTTGTTTGGTACTTAGTGTTGAGAAATTTTGTTACAATTAGGTATATTTATATGGGAAGTCTTCATGCGGCAAACCGTTTCTAACACTTCAATCGACTGACATATTCCGCCACGCTGCTCCATTATAGGCCAATATTTAATCGATCCTAACCAACAAATGGCCCAATGCACATATCTTTTCGATGCACCTACTACATAACTTTCATATCTTTATATTTTCTTAAGAGCAAAGAGAAACCTATTTAAATCTCAATACGAGTACTAACAGTCGTAATAAGATGGCTGGGGTACCATCCCCGAGCAGATTGCCTCCCCCCACCCTGTCGTGAGCGCAACGGGATTACTGCACTAGGTAGGGATGTTCCACATATACGGATATCATAGTACCGTTGGTATATCGAAACTGTTTGGTATATTTATTTATGTACCTACCATATATACAAATACAGAGACAAAGGCGGACTTAATGCTAATAGCATTTTCTGCCACTCAGCCTTCGGGCAAGTAAGAAAACAACGATGGCGGTATGTCTATAAAAATAAGAAAGAAGAGAAAAAAATATAATAAATGAATTGTGAAATAACAGCAACAATAAAAATATAATAATATACATGTTTTAATATATGTTTTTGCTGATTTGCTATGTTGACCTCTTGTGGCGTAAACACGAAAAAACTATGATAAAAAAAGTAAAATTTATCTGTAACCAAAAATCGTCGTGTATTTTCATGTATGTCTAAATACACCTCAAAAATGTCAAAAATGAAATGTTTCTCTGAATAATGTTTTAAAAAATAAAAGAAAATAGGGTTGACATACAAAAAACTGATTATAAGACATCTCAACGTCTAATTAATGTATGATTTTAATTTAATAAAA
>DWJN01005167.1:0-11709 GCA_018248895.1 Carystus phorcus
TTTTGCACTACCCAGGGGACACGTGTAGGGTAATCATAGTTCAAGTAATCTCCTACGGACGAGAGCAGCTCATCCCCTAAAAATCAAACAAACTCTTCAGCTTTATGTATTAGTATATAGATATATGTACATATATGTAGATATTTATTTTTCTGTTAAATGTTATATGATAATATCGAATGAATACAAAAACTATACAATTTCCAAAAATATTAAATTACTATTAATAGTTACTTTAATTTAACAACAATATTTTCAGTGGAAATGGGTATTCCCGATCTTTGTATTTTAAACTGATATTTCGAAATACTATATAACATAACAGGGTAGAAATATCAGTAAAAAATTCAAAGATCGTGAATACCCGTTTGCATTCAATAAAGAAATTAGATTCAATTAAGGTATTAGTAGATGAAGGAAAATAGAAATTAAAAGAAAATTAATCAGCAATTTAGCAATCTTAGTCGAGCTCTCTCAGTATTCCAAAGTAGGTAACCTAAATTATTTAGGTGAAATTATGCACAAATCGTGCCAACTCAAAGCTAGCGACTGGGTAATGAATTACATTTATTCTCCTGTTTTTATTCCGAATCTTATTTTACCGGGGATTTGAGATAAAATGCGGATTTTTGATGCTTATTTTATTTCTGGAAATCCGTAATGAGATACGCTATTTTTACGTTTTTTTAAAACATATTTATTTCACTTAAATTCGACTTTGAAGCTTAATATCGTTGAGATTTTTGACTGAAATTTCAGCGTATTAAAATTATTTTGAAAACTTAATAAATATTTAAATACTTCTTCGTATATCTTATTATATATAAAGTACGTGTAACGGTGTTTGTCTGCTATGAACTCCTCAACTACTTAACCGATTTTAATCAAATTAAGTACACCGAGTCCAGTTCGATCCTACTTAAAAGATAGGATAGGTTACATCTGAATTTATAGTCGCAATATTATTTTATTGCAAATTAATATCTTACAAAGGATTAGTTCCTTATGATTCTAACAGATGGCGGTATAAGGGAATAAGACGCCTAAATTGAGTATGTAATCCTTAGTTACAGCAGCGCGTGGCCGGATTTGCTAGTACATATACAATTTTTAATCTGAATTGAAAGTTCTTTATCGTAATTACGGTTTTACTGCCTGGTGTAATCATTTTTCAATTGGTTCTCTTCCTGCTAACCTGGAAAGTATTCTGGCAGGGGCTGACAAAGGCTCAGCCAAAACACTATTACAGGCGCCGATGTCACAATAATTTATTTCCACCTCTTTCCTAATATTGCTGTTCCTGACACATTCCATCAATATATGAATGACGTCTTCTATATAGTTACAGACATCGCATAATGGAGATTCTACTTCCATACAAGTAATGAGAATATTCACTGCATAATCTCTTTATCTCTATTCCTCATTTTCTTGTAACCATACTCAAGAATTACATTACATTTAACAATCCCGCGGTAAATATACAAGGTACATTTCCACTAGCCTCAAACTATTCCACAACTAAGCTCATAGCATATTCTAACAACACTACCATCTCATTGGCGTCGTACTACTGAGGTGGTAATTAAAGGGCACGCTCTCCTGAGGATACAAAGAGACGTAGTCAACGATATTTAAGTCACTTTAAAGCTTACTAACTTAAAACGGACAGGAAATCTGTTTTAATATTGCCTTCAACCCATTAATGGCCCACTACTGAGCACGGGTCTCCCCTCAACACTGAGGAGGTCTAGAGCATACTCCACCACGCTGCTCCAGTGCGGATTGGTGGAGGGGTTAGTGGCCAACCCAAGTGTCGGATGTTTTTAAACCGCCCGAAGGCCTCCGGCATGGCTTGACGACTGCTATGTTCATAGCAACCGGGACCGACGGCCCTCCGAAGCACGGAAACGCTCAAGAAATTTTTGCCACTAGCGGTCACCCACCCAGGTACCGACCGCGCCCGCAGTTGCTTAATTCTGTCGATCGTATAGGATCGACGCGAGCCGCCGGGCTATGAGCGCTTCAAATGACGACACTATGGAAGGATATATATAAGATATGACTGAATATTTCATTAATATTACTAATAAGTACCTATTATTAACACGTTAGTGCGTGAGTATTGCTTAGTTTTCAATTATATCAAAAGGTTGAGTTCGAATCTAGGTGAGTAACCGTTCACCTTTGATATCCAAAGCGACACAAATATTATGAAAACATTCATAGAGAGATCAAATCGAGAAACATTTTCTGTCTATTTCTTGAAGGAGATAAAAGTTCAACAATGTAAAGTACCTACGTAACATCGATGATCATTTGAGATGCCTACATGTTAGGAAAATTTAATATTTTCAACCAAACATTATTATAAATATATCGATGCGCGTGACGTAATGATTACCACCATACTACCATTCGAAGGGTTCAGGATTCGATTCACAGCGGAGCAGAAATTTGAGAGTTTAAATTTCTTTTCGGTTTAAGTTTCTTTTCTCTTTGTGTTGTCCTTGGTACAAACGAACAGGAAATCCTAGTGTGGGACAATAAGTGTATGGGGTATTTATTTGTATAAGTAAATGCCTACATGTTTTTCCTAAGATTTTTTGTTTTAAATGTTTAAGTTATACCTACCTAGGCATACCTAAATAATAATATATAACGTAAAGTTTTTAATGAAGATTTAATTATTTTTGTGCAACGTAAAATTTATGAACTATAAAATGTTCACCTTCCAAAATTCGAAGATAGAATTATTTTTTAGATGGCGACTTCCGATCACTTTGTTTTAAGGCGAGAACAGATTTAATTAAGTGACCGTATTACCCTATATGTACCCTAAGTCGATTCACCGTATTGTCTATGAATTATGTAGGATGCGGTTAATAATTAACGATAATATATCCGAATAGATTTAAAATAGAACCTGAATAAAATATTTTTAGGTTTTCTCTTATATTCCGCTAAATGAGGATGAATTTCGTAGATTTACCCAAATTAAAATTCAGTGTTTCACACATGAAGACTCTAATTATTTACTTTAATTACATCTGAGTCATAATTATAATTTTACTGAGAAATGTGTTAATAAACTTTGCAGACTTACATATTAAAAACCATTCCAAATATTTAATTAAAGACCTCTAAAAATATGAATTTCAATAGACGGATACCGTTATTTTAATATTCGAAAAGTAGTATAGATACATATATACCTACGTAGCTGTACCTATATACTTTTAGGAGCATTAATACGATAAAATTGTCCTAAGCGAAATTTCTTATTGTCTTGATTAGAAAAAAATGTCACCTCCATTACTGTACCCAGTGTTTTACCCACCTGATGGTAATGGTAATATAATTAACATCATTGGACATCAGTAATACCTATGCGTTGGCTAACAGAAACCGTATTATTTATGGCTATATGACATTGCGATCAAAACACGCTAATCATCTCGCAGTCTATTTAAGTAAGAGGCTGGTACCAGTCGTTTAAACCACTGGAAGCACCTTTAGGATTAAACCGGATGGTACCCTCATAAGAACACCACCGAGTAGGGAAGGTTAGTATCAAGGTATTTAAAGCCTTACATGTCAATATCCTATTATAGTAGAAAGTAGTAAGCATCATATTGCGATAATTAAATCTTTGGTCCTAAAAAGTGACGTCTATCGTTTTAAACGTCGAATGTCCACCTAATACGTTTAGGTATACATAATTCCATCATACATTAAAATAGTAAAAACCACAAATGTTTTTCGAGATACGATTAATGTTTAAAGTATTCAGTATGCGTTCAGTACGACGTACTACACATAAGTATATGGCTTCATGATGTCTTGCGGTGTAGAGGAGGTATCATATAAGGCGACCTCTAATTAGACCACCGACTGCGACCCT
The DNA here is from genome assembly GCA_018248895.1 of Carystus phorcus. NCBI lineage: Eukaryota > Metazoa > Arthropoda > Insecta > Lepidoptera > Hesperiidae > Carystus > Carystus phorcus. Next base: position 3,905 of record DWJN01005167.1, read on the forward strand.
CCAGTAAGCGGGCACATGAATAAAGCAAGCGTTAACGGTAATTAGATAGTTTGTTGTAAAAAGTAAATAAAACAAGCCCGGATAAGGCTTCCCGTAACTAAGACCTTACATTTATTCAAATGGTTCACACTTTCAATTGCGTTTGCGTTTCCATTATTTTTTTATAAATCGCAGGAAATAAAATGCTGAAAGCATCAAATAAGGAAGCTTAATCACTTATGTGTCAGAAATCATTATGCTTAACTACGCTCACATTATGCTAAGTAAGGTATACAGACTTATTTTAGCCTCATAAACAATACGATCGACCTTGATACGTACGTACTTTTCATATTCATAATTTTCCGTCAACGAAACAAATGTACGTTAACAAATTTAAAATACCCACATCCTAAATAAAATTACCGTTACATGTCAAATTTGGCCCCATTAATCATTGTACCAAACTACTAATTCATTACATTAGGTTAACCATCCTTATATGATTCACTATAAAGTATTGTACACATAACATTGTTCTCTAAAATATCAATACTACAGCAAACCTAACTAAATATGTTTCAGAGAGTCAAGTAGAGCAAGCTTCAATACGTTCTCTCGGTACAAGAGCGAAAGCACGTTATAGCCCTTCTCTCTCCCTCAGTCTTTAAACACTAAAAAGCTTCATAGATGGCAGCAAAATCGCTGCAACAGCTTCAAGCGGCCACTAGTGTCGCCATCTAGCGTCGAATAACCGAACTTTTATGGCACGTTTATCGAAGAGGGCTCTTCGGCAGCTCGTAAACGATTTTATGAGCGCAACTCTAGTCTCGATATTACCCGACCGAGTACGGTTGGGAATGCAATATTCCGGTGCTCCTGTTGAGCGGCGGAGTATTCAATTCAACCGGTGTTCATGGGCTTTTATGTGCGATTCAAGGTGCGATTGGATGGCGTGCTCGAGCGTTTATTTGGCTTTATTGTTGGGGTTTGTTTATGTGATTGCTGTTTAACCAACTACGGGGTTTTACATGCTTTTGTTATGATTATTATGTTGTTGCGAATAATGAAGAGGATCGTTCACTACCTGTTATTTGCGGGAAGTACTTAGCGGCTCAGCATTGTTCTCCCACACCCACATTGCTTATTGGAAAGTTATAATTTGTTTTCTAACGTAGTAGGCGGCTACAAAGTTTGAATTAGATAGGTATCCGAACTCAATAAGCATTTATCAGTGATTTATGTTTGAATTTTCCCCAAAACGTAGCCGTGAAAAAGGCAAATCATAAATAAGATCCGATTCAAATTTGTAGAAGATGCTATCGGTATGATTTGTAGGCTCGCACCCGAGAGCGTTTGTCTAGTGAGGCGCTAATTGCTTTTTCGTTTATCGATAATATTAATTATTAAACCAATTGACATTAATTAGATAAGTACATACTGACTTAAAAAATACCATCATGGAAATTAGTTGGTACCTACATCATATATATAAAAGCCGTATCTGATTAAATTTTTTTTTACTAATTTATCTGTTATAATTATCTAATAAGATAACAGTACAATAATCATTATTTTTTTACAATACCAACAAAAAATAAATGGGTGTCCCCATTTTGAGGTATTATCTAAAGATTATAATTGTTAGATGGAAGACAAAAACGATTACACCTATATAAGATATAGGTAATGTAATCGTTGAATGGTATGTGATTTTTTTGTTTGAATTAGTATCGGTCTACTTATGTTAATATTAGCCTTCTGTTAATCATTAATAATGACGGACTTGTAAGTAACTTTTTATATGGTTTTAATTCTCCGTACGTACTTAGTGTCTTATGTATAAAATCGTAATTGTTTTTCATTTGTGGTGTATGATTATTCATTATAAAACTTCTTAAGAAGTACTGATTAGACTCTTTATGTCACGATTTATTTATTTCTTACAGATGACGCTGTAGATGCAAGTAATGTGCAAATTTTTTAAATAACATTTTATAACAAACTGTTGTCAAATTAGTTTTAAAAATCATTTGAAAAACTTCCTCGATACATCGAATTTGTTCATAATATGATCGCATCCCTAGTTATAATGCTTTGTTGCTTTGTTAGCTTTTATTATATTATTGGGCTCTTTAACATACAGAGTTGGGAATTTGATCCAGTTTTAACTATTTCAAATATAGGTAAATATACTTGTTCTGCTTAAATGAATTTACAAAATATATTTACATATTTAATCAGACAGAACTTGCTCTTATATGAAGTGGCTGCTATAATATGGACAAATATCTGCTGAACGATGATGTCTTATGGAAACTAAATATTTTTCCAACTAGGAATAAAGTCACAGTATCCGTTTTGGTAATTTCTTACGTAGGTATGTTATGAGGTTGATTCGTATTAAGGGCTGCAATTACATTTTACCTGCCCATAATAAAGAGTAGGTACCTACCTACCTAATTCGTGTAAGAAATGTGAATGTTTTTTTAAATTATTCATGTTGTTATTCTGACGATATAATTAATCAATCATTGTTTATAGTAAAAAAGCAGACTATTTAAAATGTCTTGACCGTACGTTTATTTATTTATTTTGTTCACAAAATCCACAAGTTTAATATTTTATTAGATGTAAGTAGGTACATTATCATTCTTATAAACAGTTAATGGTATGTATTGATTTTGTAATAATCATTACCATACCTACATTATGTTACATACAGTCCAAAATACTAAACATCTTTAGATATCTGGATAATAAATAGGAATTTTCGCAGCCAGTTACTCGCTAGATAGAGGCTGTTACGAATTTAAATGAGCCGAATAAACATAGGCGCTTCTATAAAATAGATAACCGGAAACTGCCGAAAATGGCCCGGGCTGGCACCACGCAACGTAGCGATGACCGAAACACGAACGATAAATAATGATTCATTTAAATTCGATACTCACACACGCACCGATACGTTCATGATTTATGGACAAAATATTTGTCATGCCTAATACAAATAGTGTATAGCTCTCATATAAATTAAACACATCCTTGCTATTATTTCCTCTTACCAGTATTATGGTACTCATAACCGTGTTCTTATTAATGAGAAAATGCCTTCTAAATAAATTTAATTGTTATTATAAAGGAAAAAATATTAATACACGCTTGTAATTTATAAACCGAATCATTCTGATACGTATTATAAGAATTAAGTTTTAATAACACGCCATCAGTGAGTTCTTAAGCCTCTTTACCTGCTTGACTATCTACTCGATCTGTGTGCCACATAATATATTAAACACCCAATGACATTACGTGCCACCCTGAAGGCAACAAATTATAACTGATTTGACCGACAAATATTTTTTGTCCTAAACACATACCCTTAGCAATGGTTTATCTGTCCTAAATGTGATTTAACAGGTAATTTTTAGAATAGATTACTTTCAAACACAGCTAGATTTATGTTCGGACATAATGTAAATAGGTAGGTGAGCATCCGAATGAGGAACTACATTTATTTTCATTTACCTCCATTTGTATCGCGGCTCCACGTGGAGATTACGTGATTTAACAAAGGGAGTGCTATAAATCTTTGAGCCCTGTCTTAGTAGGCTTTGTGGGCATTTTTGATATGTGCCTTTAAAAGCTTTTTTCTGTATTTAGATGAGAGTTCATTGTGTAATTCATTAGAGTGAGGGTAGGTCGCCGCGTGGAGCAGTGCCGCCCGCGGTCGATACCGAGAGATAACGGGCTATTTATTGCCAACTAATGAGATGTCCAACAAGAACGTGATATTTAAAACGATTCTCGAATTAGCTGGTACAAATAAGAGTGCAATATAACGATACAAACGATCCTATAATTTGTAAACAATACACATAAAACATAAAACTGCTTAATTTCAAACGAACTCGATGGTCCCTTCGAATTATACAAGCAGTATATATCGACAGTTGCGTCGGGTCACGTCCAATTCACGCGATAAATGTAAACATTAATTTTAAATAGTTCCTGGGATTTTGCCCACTGCTATCGAAAATAGCTAAGCGAACAAAAAGTGATACGTGTAGGTATATCGTCCGCGTATTTATCACGGTACTCATCATTTCAATTCATTAGCAGTCTGATCACGTGTGGCCCATCATTCGCTTTTACAAATGACTAGATAGCGCTGTGGTAATGCTGAGGTGTGATTTGGATAGCACACCAGCTCACTGATAGATTGATGGTTGCTGTTGTTTTTGTATTTCGTTGCCAAGTCAGCGATTACATTAAACATCCTTAACAGATTTTGAATTTACTAAAAATTACTTATTTATTATTGTTTTTTATATTCATCAGTATAGGATGTGATTTTTCAGTCGATGAATTCAAATGAATATAATCCACGTGATCCATTATAACTACTAAAGATTGTTGTAAAAACATAAAATGAAGGAATATTGTTACTTCTTTCATTATAAGCATTCTTCTGTTTGTTAAATATTGTGGGTGGTCCTATAAACTCGTTGTCGCATTGTCTATTCTTGAATCGAACTTGCGATTTGCATCGACAACCTACTCGGCATACATATTCGCCAAGATAGGCAAGTAATTAACACTGATGTCGATATCGATATTCGCGTCAGGAGCTTCATTACTTACAACTTCCGTTTATTTGTAACAAAACGACTATTGTATATCATTTCGATTATTTTATACCATTGTTGAAAAGTAAAACTGTTGAATTGGATTTAATAAAGTAACAGGGCAATATTTTACTTCACGGAGAACGTACTGTTCTGACCGACCGCCAGCCGAGTAATACGTCACGGCTAGACAGTTTCCCCCTCCCCCGCTCCTATAGCTCCAGCTCGATGTTAGACGGAGATGTCCGCATAACAACTAATACTGGAGCGATAAAGATGGCATGCGATTGTGAAACATGGCGCATAACGCCCCTTGATTTATTGTGGAGTGTGCCAAAGTTCGAATTTTATGTGTGCGTGACGCTCTGTCCAATTTTATATTCTGTAAATCTTTAATAAGGAAGGAATAAAAATATTTACATCCGATTTATTCCTGTACGTATGAATGGAGTTTAAAATTATTCAGCGTAAATTTGAACACGAATAGCAATAAATATTTGACCCGGTTTCATAACTTGCACTCGTATAAATTTAAATTGATCTCATGCATTAATTTCAACTGCCATAGCCATCTATTGTCTGTCTATAGTTGACTATAACAGAGAACAAAGCGCAATGTTCCTGTATTATGTAGCTATATTTGGAACCGAACTGCTGCCTATGCGTAGAAACATAGATAATGCTATTGACTACATCAAACTATCTAATAATAATGGCCAAGAGAGAAGTGGGAATAGACGAAACATTGATAGCATTAAAATAAACGTGCTAGTTTGAGATAATAATAACGTTTATATTATGAATGACTCAGCCGACTGAAGGTTAAAAAAACTTGAAGAATGGATACGTAGATTAGTAGGAACATTCTTCAATATAAACATGAAAGTAAGTAGGTACCAATTAATATAGGTATGAGATTACTTTAACTGAAGTGTTTTTTGCCTGAATTTTAAAAATCATTCCGATTTTGGATATCGATTTATCATTAGGTTTAGATACTGGGTGATTAATCATACAGTAAACGTGTATTATAAATTTTAACTATTATAGAAGTTATGGTTCTAAGTTTGTGAATGGTTGCTGAGTCGCGTCGCGTGTTTTCTGAATTCATTTGCGTTGCATTAAATATACTTTATGACTATTAGGTACGGTTAAAACTGTTAGAAGTAGAGTTCTGTGTAAAAAGTGATTTACGAACATTGTTCGCAACCGCAGGACTTGAAAGTTTTTGTTCAATGTTTGTGTTCTTACTCAATAGTATTTCATTACTGACTTCGAGATTTCTTCTCTTTGTCGAGATTTTAAAAAGGCTTTAATTTTGTTTTTGTATCATCACGGTACATAAAAAATTTATCGTCGTTATAAAATAAACGAGTTTTGTAATGAGTTAAATACAGGGCCGAATAATTGAATGACAAAATAAATAATTACTTAATAGTTGGTGTAGGTTCAATAGGTACCTAATGCTTGTGTTGCTGATAATAACAATATATGGGTATTTGCAATTAAAAAACATTTACATACAAATAATAACGTGTAAACCGAGTACTTAAGACGTCCCTTACATTATATTGAACCAGGTCCGACCTTATGCGTTACCCTGAACGCGGTTGTTCTAAACAACGCCCCTTAGCGTTGCGTAACGTAACACGAACTTTATTGCTTCGTATAAAATATGAAAAGTCGTCTTCATTAAGTGGTTGGTAGACGGGAGCAAAATGAGCAATTTGCTAAGTTAAATGTACGACGTAGGTACTGTACGGTGGTGCCATAAAATTCTCCGTTCCTCGCTAGGTGGTCTTTACTCATAGTGCTGTTATTTATTAGCGGACCCGGCACGTTACCTCGCATATTCGGTAACATCTGTCCAAGATACTATTATCTGGACGAGTTTAAATCAATTGTTATGTAACTGAACATTTTGTTCACAGATACAGGGCGAAACTAGACAATCATTTACTCTGACGTCAGATGTCTGTGTGCTTATTTTATAATCACGATCGCAGTTCGTGAGTGTTAAAGAAAATCGCCTGTAGCAAAGCAAGCTTTCACCTATTCTTTTGGTGCAATGTTCAGTAAATAAGGTGAAACTATTCCTTATCTAAATATTACTTGTAAGGTACCTATACGTAAATGCATACATTCATGCAAGATATCTTCATGTAAATCTAGTAACGAATTCATGATAAACAACAAAAATACGGGAGCCAAATTTCGCAGTATAATTTTTTGATCGCGCCATAATTATATTTGGTGACAAATTGAGCGTGATAGTAGGTGTGTTACGAGCGGGCATTGTTCATCCGATGACAAATAATGGCAGATAATACCACACTATCGGGTGTTCGGCGCGAATTTAGCACTATGTTGCGAGCCAATATTCCACTTGATAATAAACACGACTCGTAAACCTATAGGTACGTATCATACAATTGGAACTGAGCGGTTATTTTTAATACTGTAATTGTATTCCGATTGATAATGTTGTTTGTAAGTAATCGGACGTACAACTTAGATCATTCCTGCTTTAGTTAAGTTAGACGGTACTTTAATGTAGGGTCTTGGTGCTTGCGTAGAGAGACGTTTTCTTTGTTATTCTTCTACTTATACAAGTAAAAGGACTTATGCAGGTACTAATAACAATTTCGCAACAGTATTTATAACAAAGGTACCTATATATTCGATAGTACCTACATCTGAAGTAACATCGCCAAGCCATAGTAATTAATAATGCACTCTGAAAGTTTCCTGAACTTTAGCCTAGAATTTAAATAACTGATAATGTCTATATTACTTGGCACAGAGCCTACAGCTGTCATTGAGTGAATTAACTAATTCGATATTGAACTCGCCACGCAATTTATTTTCAATAGAAATGTAGTGGCGTTATTAAGCAATACCTACCTACCGCCAATAAATATATGGCCGGCAATGTTCGGAGTAATTCAAAAGCGATATTGGAAATACAGTACGGAAAGTTATATTAAAATTTTGCGGTTCATGACTTTTTGAATGAATTGTTCCTTTGTTTAAATATTAAAAAACTTAAATGATTCTCACGTATCAAATGTTCGAGGAGAAAAAATATCCATATGAAACAGATTTTTTGTAAAAGAAAAAGTATAGGGTAAGTCCGGGGTAGATGGCCATATGGGAGAGATGGCCAATCGAAATATTTCTAGGACTCATTCACTAAAT